>ATSW01103643.1:0-17249 GCA_000444245.1 Botryllus schlosseri | reverse complement strand
ATCTAACTCAACCGTTAACTCGATCAACCATACTTTTTCGCCATCGNAGCTCTGTNATGTGCATGGCACTTGAATGTGTTGCCTCGCCATTTAGTGAATCCCTCTTCTAGTATTATTCANGATTCACTGCGATNGTACCGGCTGCACTANTAAATCCAAACGCTCTTTTTCTGGGTTGTNCAGATTTCAGATAACTTCAATTCGAATTCAGAATCACACTTCGAATTCAAAATCACGCGCCCCAAACGATTATACAATTACGCACACGTGCATTGAAATGTACATCATCACTCGATCCAGTTTATTCTGTCCACATCAAGTTTTGATCCGCACTGACATCTTTTTTCACAATTCGAACGAATAACTGTCCGCATGACGCCTCAACGGATTGTCTTTGTTAATATGCCAGTGGCCGTATTATTCGTACCCCACGTCACTTGAATGATTTTGTGTAGTCACCAGCAATTAAGATAGAAAATTACTGTTGTACTCCTTTTCTTTTCCGTCATCACTTGTATTAGTTACGCTGAAGGCTTGGTATGTCACGAGTGTCCATTATTGAGCCTTTCACATTGCAAAGTGCATATTTGACGCTAAACGCATCATTTTGTCGTTTATAGCTTTGCCACCACACCCACTTCGCTTTCGTTAATCGTTAGAACATTATTATAGTACTCGTGTTCGAATCTTAATCTGTAACCACTACCGTGTCATATTTGTATAGTACTTCACTTGTAGTTGAATCGTTTACTGTTGTCTATAATATCCTAAAGCTTTTACCAACCAGGGGGGCCCTTGTAGCGTAACCGCTCCCTGATTACGTTGATTACCGACCGCACTGATCATCAATCATGCTGCTATTAGTTGCTGTTTGCAAACCTATGTTGTGCAGTCGCTTTTAGTCGTCGTCCGAGGCAGTCGTCTTTTGGTCTCCGTCGGACGAGCATCGTCTTGTTTTAGTTGTTTTATTAAAAGAGCAATGCTGACTTGTCTACTTTGACTTATCGAGCCGCGGACCAAGTAGAACGCGCGCCCACGACAGAGCACGCTATACTGGTAATCGGTAGCGAGTTGTTCACAGAATTGAGAACATTGTATATTAACAATCGTATCACAAAATATGACGTTACCAGCATGAGATAAGAAAGACCGTTTAATGTACCATTCCAGATGGTACACAAACTCCTGTTGACAAAGCTTATCACGTTCCAGTTACGTAAAATGACAGGACACTATTTCGTTGCGTTTGGCTCTACCTGAAATAGTACTAGTACTATCTGGCGTATGCCCAAAATCGCTCTCGAGTGTATTTATTACATCAGCAATGTTATCTGAGAGCTGCATAATGTCGCTTAGGTCTTCGTGTCGGCGAATGCACAAGTTGTGGATGCACGCAGTAGCAACAATTATCACAAGCGAGTTATCTAATCTGGTGCGCAGTGGAATCATCAAGCATTGAAACCTTTGCTTCCATACACCAAACGCTCTTTCAATTTTAATACGGGTAGATATATGGGATCGATTATAACGCCTCTCAGCGACGGATTGAGGATTTGGGAGCAGAGTCATCAGATTTTGCAACAGTGGGTATCCACTGTCGCCAAGAAGCAGTTTGTTCGTTCGTGACAGATACACAGGAAGTGAGCTGGATTCAAATATCCTGCTGTCATGAGTCGATCCTGGCCACCTTGCGACAATGTGCGTGAATTCCATTGTAGAATTGCAAACAACTTGTACATTTACAGAGAAATAACCTTTTCGATTCCTGAATAACTCTGCATTAGGTCCACCAGGTGATCTAATTGGTATATGTGTACCATCTATGAGACCAATTACCTCGGGAAACAGATGCTCCCTATGAAATGCCATCTGTTCTAAATTGATTTGATGCTGCGTGTTAGGAAAATTCATAAATTTTCGCTTTCTTTTAGCAATTGCTTTTGAAACCTGGTGAACAATTCTGCACACTGATGTCCTATCCATTTGCAGTAAGTCCCCGTCAGTCCTCTGAAAATGTCCTGAAGAATAGAAACGTAGGGTTGCAAGTAGTCGGTAGATGGGAGGAATAGGATGGCTCCTTTTGCAGTCGTATTGAAGGTCGTCTTTTATCATCTCCAAGAGTACCATGAAGGAATCCTTGGACACGCTATAACGATGCACAAACTCTTCGCTTGATAGGTGCTCCACTGGATTACTCCGGTCTCTAACGATACGCCTTGGTATAATCCTGTTGCTCAGATTGTAGAGCAGCATGATCGAATCGAGATGATAGTCCATGATAAAGTGGTTTGATGCTCAATAAACTACCATAAACAAACTACAGTATTGGTACTTTGGTAGGGTGATGATATCATAAGCAGTAGCAGCTATGAAATATTCCTGTCAACAATGGAATTAGCAGGCATTAATTTATAATTTAGACAATCAACATAACCATGTATACGTTATGGATAGTGCACTAAACGGCAGCCATCGTATATCAAGCAACAAACGCCCGAAACTTATGCGTAGGATGTTTTGAAAGCAGTGCAAAACAACCGTTCCGGTTCGTCAGCTCAGATAAATGCGTAAGTCATGCGTCATTTACGTGGCTAATCATAGATTAATTAATTACTAGTCAATCACTATCCATGCCCTGGAATTTAATCTGCTGCTTAATCCGAAATCAATTAACTAGTGATTAGGCCCTAATCTGATTAGCATCCATGCACCCGACCCCGAGAAACACAGCTGAAGTTGTGTGCCTCAGAGCAGTGCCCACAGAAATTGATGATGCAATTGTGGCCCAAGAAATAGAAAAAACAGGGGTAGGATCTGTGACTCAAGTCACCAGATCATACCACAAGGACATTAAAATACAGAATGGATTCAGAAAAATGGAAATTGAAAAATATAAGCCACAACTTCTTCCGAAATTCCTGAAATTCGGAGAAACGTGGTGCAAAGTCTTTCCCCCTTTAAAGAGGAGAAATGAAAAACCCATCTGCAAAAGATGTCTGCAAGTGGGCCACATACAAAAATGGTGTAAAAACCCGAAGAAATGCAAACATTGTAATGAAAGTGGGCATGAAAGGCAAAGCTGCCCAACACTCAATACTGACTTCCCTAAGCTCGGGGAAAGCAGCAGAAGAGCCGCATCAACAAGCAATGAGAAAGAGATTGCAGATGAAGAGAAGAACAGAGGAAGCGTAAATGCCTCAAACAATAATACACAATTGGACAAAGAAGGTCCAATACACGAGGATGAAAATGAGGCTGACACCAGCCCAAAAGCCTTGAGATCTAACAACGACACAGATAATGAAGGTCTGACAAACATCATTGGAGAAATCCAAGAGGACAATGAACGTCCAATGAAAAACGATAAAGAAATCCAGAAGGACAATGAAGGTCCGATAAATAAAAATGGAGAAATCCTAAAGGACAGTGAATGTCCTAAAAACAATGAAGGAGAAACCCAAAGAGAAAACGAAGGTGTGAGAAAGAACAATGGAGTAATTCAGACAAACAGCGTAGACCTAAACACAAAAGTTAGACTAAGCTGGGAAAGAACAAAACAGATGGAGCTCGGACTGATACTATCGAGTGATGGGCCAGACTCAGATCAAGAACAAGAGCATGATAGAAGACTAGCAAGTGAAGAATCTGAGATGAACATGGCCGACAGCCAAATAGACAACTCGGATGGGCACACAGATGCAAGTGCTGATGAACAGCTGACGCTGTCAGAAGGTGAAAATCACACTGAATATGACCAGAAAAAAAACTCAGGGAAGAATAAGAAGAGAAAAATGAACAAAAGGCAGAAAAAACAAATGAGAGCCAGGAGACCTCTACAATTGAAAATGACTCCATAAGAGTAAACCCCTCCCAACAAATACATTCAACAAAATAGTAAATATAAAATTGATATCTTTTAACATAAATGGCATAATTAGGAAGATATGCAAACTAAAACAGATACTAAGCAATAGAAAATTCGATATTATAGCTCTTCAAGATGTACACAGAGTTTATACAAAGAAAATTGAGAACCTAATGAAGAAACACAACTATAGTGTCTATAACAATTCACTAGATAAAGAAGGAAAGTGGGCGAACCAAGATGACTCCCCAGCACAATACTTCTTAGGAACCATGATATTGGTTAAAAATGAGATAGCGAACGAGAAAACATATACACTGAAGCATGAAATACTGATACCACACAGAGTACAAAAACTCAAAATGGTATCAGTAAGAAACACTTGAGAAAATAACTATATGGAACGTATATGCGCCAGCAAATGTAGGAAAGTTACAAACCGACTTTTTTAAAGAACCAACTGCACAGCTAGATGAGAAATGGAACGATAACTCGATACTATGTGGAGATTTGAATATCGTAACTTCGATCAAAGACGTAAGAAACAAAACGAACTTTAAATTGAAACCAGCAGAGAAAATTTGGAAAAGATATACTGAAACTAACAAAATAATTGATGTATACAGAACCAGGAATCCGGACAAAGAAACNCTACNCGATGACTAAACACAATCAAGCAAGGCGCATAGANGCCATATACATCTCAAGNACCATCCAACAGAACATAAAAAGCTTCAAATATGTAACGAACGCAATATCAGACCATAATCATATGTGNGCCATTGAAATCCGAGACCTNCAAAGACAGAANTGGGGTAGAGGCTTCTGGAAGCTCAACGCTGAACACCTACAGCACAAAGTACTAAGGGAGAGCATCAAACAGGCCCACGACATATACGTGGAGCAAATAGACACATATTTGATAATATTGCGGAGTGGTGGGACGCAATGAAGACGAAATACAAAGAAATATGTAACGAGCATGCCAAAAAACAAGCCCATATAGAAAAACGTATAAGCCGAGACCTAGAAAAACAATTGAGGGAAACAAAATCTGAACAGGAATATGCATTCTTTAATAAGATTAAACTACGACAGAAAACAACAAGAATAGAAGAACTAGTTAATGACGAAGGAAAGTCACTAACAGAAAAAGAAGACATAATTGAAGAAGTGACGCTGTTCTATAGAGAACTATGGAGCAAAAAGCACGAAGGAATAGAGAAGGACAGAGAGGAATTCATAGAATCTATGAATGATAGCGAGGTAAATAGTCAGGAAAGAGATGAACTCAACTCGGACATTACGATAGAAGAGTTGCGCCAAACGATTAGAAACATGAGTAATGGAAGCACGCCAGGCTCCGACGGGCTTCCCTACGAATTCTATAAGTCGTTCTGGAATGTAATAAAAAACGAATTGCTAGCGACTCTTAATTGAGCCCTGAGAGATGGTCAAACCTGCGAATCGTGGCACGTTGGCATAGCTAAACTAATTTATAAAAAAGGAAATCCAAAACAAATCAAGAATTACAGACCGGTTACCAGTGGTGGCTTTTGGGGTGGGCGAGGTGGGCGGTCGCCCAGGGCCCCCCTGGTTGATTTACGCGCTTTCGAGGGCCCCCCTTCTCGGTTTACGCGCTCTTTTTCAACTATTTTTCCGGTGTACGCGGTTTTTACCAACTATTTTCCCGGTTTACGCGCTTTTTACCAACTATTTCTCCGGTTTACGCGGTTTTTACCTACTATTTCTCCGGTTTACGCGGTTTTCACCAACTATTTCTCCGGTTTATGCGCTTTTTACCAACTATTTCTCCGGTTTATGCGCTTTTTTCAAACTATTACCATTTTCTAAATAACCGTGGAAATCCTTGTATCCGTGAAGAATACGGTACAGTACCGTAAAAAGGGGTCAATGATAATTCTCCATTTTTTAGTTATCATTTTTCGAATAACCGTGAAAATCCATACACCCATGTAGAATATGGTCCCGTAAAGAGTTGTCGATCATCAAATTTCTGCGCGCGTTAAAAGAGCTTACTTTGATTTTATGAGGGAAGGCCCTCCTACATTTATGCGATTTTTGGTTATCATTTTGCGAATAACCGTGAAAATACATGCAGGTCTACCCATGTAGAATATGGTCTAGTCCAGTGGTTCCCAAAGTGGGCGCCAGCGCCCCCCTGGGGGCGTTCGCGAGCGTGGAGGGTGCGCTGGCCATGAAATGGGCGATTGGGGGGCGCTGGCTAGAAAATTGGGCGGTAGGGGGGCGCTGAGAGCAAATGCGGGCTGTGTAGGTTTAGAAGTCAACTGCTGCGTATAGTGTTGAAACGACTTATTAATAAAGAGGTTAGATTCGCAGCACCGGAAAAGTCCATTGTTACTTGACAATGGTATTCTTATTCCTGCAGCATACCCGAAAAGCGTGGTTCATTGTGTGCTGCTGTGAGAACTACGAAGTATATTTGAACAGTTATTGCTCACTGCAAAATGTGATGGCTTTTTAAGAGATTTTAATATCTGTTTCAAACGATCGTGGATTTTCAACAGCGCTGTCACCGTGACCTTCGACAAGGCTTTCTGGTTGCGAGAAACGACATCACTCCTACTTGATGGTCGTATTTCTCAAAATTTAAGGGTATAGAATATATCTGTTCATATGGTATTGATGAAACCTGATAAACGTGAACATGGCACTGCCCGTATTCGCTGACAAATCAGTGATAGATACTTTACCGGAATTTTGCGACACGTCAACTGTTCCAATTCTCAAGCTTGGCTATGAGCTACCGGTCCAGCC
Source organism: Botryllus schlosseri (assembly GCA_000444245.1). Classification (NCBI taxonomy): domain Eukaryota; kingdom Metazoa; phylum Chordata; class Ascidiacea; order Stolidobranchia; family Styelidae; genus Botryllus; species Botryllus schlosseri. The sequence goes on along the minus strand of ATSW01103643.1, from coordinate 10,585 downwards.
CGAATACCTGATTTTGATGGAGAAACATGAATAAATCACTTCACAAAATTAAACGAGGATGGTGATTTGGATCCACGATATGTTCCAATTAGAAATTCCTCACCGGATAATCAATCCATTCTGTGAAGTGTCCAGGCATGAAATGTTTGAGCAGCTGATAACATTGTAGTCAGGGTTACCATAAGTTATCTTTTAATAGGATTTGTCTTCTCTTTTGACTTTTTTGAAAATCTCCTCAGAGGACGCCTAAATGGCCTCTTTCTTGAGAATTGTTCCTCTTTTTTGAAATTTTTGGTTTTAAATGTGCGTGGAAATTGGACTGAGATATGGGAAATTAGCGCCCGAGTAACGGTCTGGCGGGTTTTTCGGAACATGAACCAGAAAAATGACCTTCTATTAGTCAACTATAGCCACAAACTCGGGATTTACCATTTTATTCGGATTTTACTTTATCATTGTAAGTCTGAACATTTTGAAAAAGCGTCATCTTTTCAGATTCCCAAAATATGATAACCCTAATTGTAGTGAAGAACAATTTGATTTCAACCAAAAGTTCATTATCTCCAATCAATCGTTCTGGATACGCAATTGAATAAAAAACAAACACTCCCACTGAAGTCGGGTTGGCTTTATCGTCGTTACCATTTCCCTTCTCATATTTGATAGAACGTGCTCTCAGCGCCGTGTCCAAGTTTCTGACTCACAGCAGAAACCGATTTGCCAGTAGGCCTATGAAATGAACACTGGAGGTTTTAGACTGATATTGTTCCTATCAAAACTTGAACCCAATACGACGAGAATGATGATATTGATACACTAGCTTCATCCGTCTCATTATTAGCTGTATTAAATGCAGAACAAGTTTTGTTTTATGATTTGGCGTGGTGAGGGAGGTGTCGGGGGGCGATGGCACTTAATTGGCTGTCCAGGGGGGCGGTAGCTCAAAAAAGTTTGGGAGACACTGCTATAGACAATAGGCATGGTTAACTAGGCTTACGCATTTCAAATTTTAATAATATATTCATGACAGAAATATATTAAAACTCGAAGCTTTTCGAGCTGACACTCTTCAAATTATTCAGAAGAAAATATGAAGTACAGTAGTTCATACTGCATATTTTAACGTTTGTATATGTGGGCGTATTGCGCGTGGCGTGATTTCATAGTAGCAAAATGTTCAATGACAAGTTCATTGAAATCTGTAATACCCAGTATGACAACGCTGAGAAACCTGAGCACATCTACTAACGTATCGAGCCTATATCTTTACACATCCCGATTCTAAGAGAAGTCTCGATGCGTTTTAATGAGCTGAAACCACGTTTGGATTCTGCGGATGAAATCGGGGTGGTCAATACGATATTAAAAACGCTAGATACTGCCGCAAAGATGATAGAAAGCGATTTTTCAATTATATAGGAATTTTGAAAGTTCACCAGTGGTTACTACTTCGGAAAAATTGTATTGGAATACAAGCCAGTCAACACTGGCCGTGTAATGTCGACCATCAGGTAATAACTACACACCGTTTGCAAGAGAGACCACATGCTTCAAATCACGATACCCAATTTTGTTCCAACTACAGACACTGCCTCTGGCACCAGCAGTGTAAAAGTGTCTCACAAGGCGTCCTTATCCTCGCTGCTACCTCAGCTATTCATTCTAATTATTGTTCCAGAGCAGTGGTTCCCAACCGGCGTGGAATTCCCCCCTTGGGGGGAATTTTGAAATTTTCAGGGGGAATCTGGCTTAATTTTTTTGGGAGAAATCTGGCTTTGGCATTGTATCAGAACATAGATACACTGGGTTCACAAGGATTTTAGATTTTTATAGTAAAGAACTGTTAAGTAGAAATTAGTTCTTTACAATTGTATGTTTCTTTGGTGGATTTCAAGCCAAGTATATGTTTAAATGCCTTCCGTAGCTATTACACCCCCTGATAAAGTAAGGCTCACGAGATGATTTCGTTCGGTCCGCGACAGCCTCTCGACCAAATTGCTACTAAGCAGGAAACGTCAATCCGAATTCAGCACAAGGCCGCTAGTGAAATAGTGTAACTTTTTAAGCCAACTTATGAGCTCACGTGAAAAACATACCGTACCAAATTCATCTATTCAACTCAAGTCCATAGCAAGCAGACTTGGTGATTTATTTTTCGTCAGCGGCTACCCGATCGGTCAAAAACAGGTCAAATTTGACTGTACTTTACCAAAGTTTAGTGGGTCCGCATTCGCCATAGTTCGGACATATCTGAATATGTTTGGCCATTAATTACTCAGTCAACACATGGTTGCGCGTTAAAAGCACATTGTTTCAGTCACAGGCAACTCTTTCATAGGGGGGAATTTTAGCTCAATTATCGGTCAAGGGCGGCACGAGACGAAAAAGGTTGGGAACCACTCCTCTAGAGGAAACTGCATAAACAGCGCACGGAGCAGAGATTCAACACGATTCATGTTCGCACTTGACCTGGCTAACAATTGGCAGACATAAGACTGTAACTCGAGATATAGTGTGTATATAGCCTAACCCAGAGGTCTCAAACACGCGGCCCGCGAGAACATTTTGTGCGGCCTGTGATGTCATTTTGGAATTTCAAATATTCAACAATTATTCAAGTGCCATATAACTTTTTCAGATATAAGAACTTGAAGTTCACCATAAGACTACTATAAAAATCAATGAAATCCCAACAGCTTCACTATCACATCACTTTCAAAAGCTGCCCTCGCGGTAGAGAGATCAGCTATTACGTCATATTTCTAGTTCATGATGATAAAACGGGCCCCGTTGATGATTTGTGACTGAAAATTGTGATTTGGTTTGGTGCGACATTTCGTAAAATTACTTGATTTCGAATTGACTGGGTGATTAAATAAAAATGACTCGAGTTGAGTCGGGTCAACCGTTAAAATAAGAGAAGGACTTGCGACTCGGAACGGTGACTTGGTAATCCTACGGACGCAACAATCTATGAAACTTTCATGGCGAATAGTAATATATCAAAAGGTTGCGTAGGGTATATAGCTATTTAATCAAGTCAGCAATGCAACCGTTGGCATTCTGTGACCCCGAGACGTATAGTTTTTTACATGCTGGGTGTTGTTTTTTCTCTTTATCCATGTTATTGTCGGTGACAAGTGAGGTAGTAGTACTCCCCACAGCTGTAACAGCAATGAATTCTTCGCCGATTGGACATTTCTATTCCAGGGGTTCTTAATGCTCAATGAAATTAAGTAAAGTATGATTATATATTAGGGTTGCCATACGTCCGGAATTTCCCGGACATGTCCGGAATTTCACTAAACAATCTGCGTCCGGGTGGAATTTCTAAAATATGCCTAAATGTCCGGAATTTTGAAGGCTTGAAGCAGGCTCAAAAGTTTTTCGTAAATCAACATAAATAATATTATTTTCAAGCAGATTTATGCTATTCAGAATTCTTCTTCGCGCCGCGCGCGAGGTAATGCAACGTAAAATGATATTAGTATGGGCACCAGGCACCATCCTCGTCAAAAAATGCAATCAAAATAAATATAAATTACCATCATTTACTGAAATAAGTCTGATTGTAATCGCAATTATAAGCTAACGGTATGTTCCTAGAGCTGGTTAAGGACGATTGGATGCTTCAGTCACAGACAGTGTTTCCAAATCTTGAGGTTGTTTGCCTTTATCTGGGTATCGCGATGAATTTGGACGTAATCAGCTTCCTAGGCCGTGAGTAAGTTTGGGCAAGCCGAATTTTTTTAGTGACCAGCTCGTCAAGTTTTGAGGTTTGCAACGGAATATTTTCAAGTTGGAAACGAGGTGCGCAGGGCTGTAACCAAGTCACAAATCTCCGAGTCACAAGTCACAAGTCAATCTCAGTTTTATAGTTTTGACTCGAGTCAAGTCGAGTAATTTTCAATTCACCACCGACTCAAGTCCGAGTCCAAGTCACTGAGCAGAGGGTCGAGTCCGAGTCATGGTATTATGACTCGAGTCGAGTCCAAGTCATTATGTTGACTGCAAGTTTCCAGTTAAAGGCTTGTTAAATCCACTTTTTATAACTCTTTTTGGTGATGTCGAATGGTTCGAATTTATAATATACTAATTTTCGTCATTTTTAGCACTTTCGCGACGCATTTTCAAGTACCAGTACCAAGAGGCGAAATCCCAATAGTGTGATTACTTTACTATTCCTCGAAATTACAATGAAACGTCCGTCTCGGCATTCTGAATCTCGAGTCATATGACTTGGTTCGAGTCAAGCGCAATGACTCGAGTCCAAGTCGAGTCAATACACAAATTGACTCGAGTCGAGTCGCGTCATTTCCGGATTTTAAGAAAATGACTCAAGTCGAGTCATCTGTAAAACGTGACTCGAGTCGGACTCGAGTCGAGTCATGACTCGAGTCATTACAACCCTGGAGGTGCGACCATAAAAGGTTGGAAATCACCGGATGTGCAACCTGGTGGTGCATTTATAGTTGCCTAATATACGGAAGAATCAATATTATTTACAGAATTGATACATAAAATTTAACAGTCAAATGCATATCGTAAGTGCCCAACAAGTTATATCGACTACCCTACGGTTGGCCCAAAGGTCAGTGCTTTATTGTATGGAAGGGGGCAGAGAAAATGTTGTTTCGGACCTGATTAAAACACATAACCAGATAGTCGCAACGACCTAACAGTATAGCAGGGCTGTCAAAGACAATCCTGACTGGCCAGACACGGCCCGCCCGACGATATCATCCGGCTCGTGGAGGAATCTATTGCAGACCCTAGCAAGTAGCAATCACAATTAAGAGCTCACATTACAGATAGCCCAATTCATGACCTATGTTCCACTCCATTCCTGTATAGTGTATAAATTCGATGGGCAATGCTTCGCTAGTGTGGCGTCATGTTGACGGACAGTGTGCTACACCTCGTTTTGAAATCCGCTAGTCGGCGCTAAAGAGTGTCCGGAATTTGCATCACAAAAATATGGTAACCCTATTATATATGAGTCGAAGAGCTGTCATGTAAATTATACATGTGCTCCTTCGTCAGAGGCCATCGATATATTGCGCTATCAATGGACCTAACAGTTATATGGAGCCGGGTGTAGTAGAACAGGTATATTAAGAGTGAAAATATATGTCAGGTACAATCTTCATATAAAATATATTGATAATTTCTATATCTGCTGTCATTGTCTTGAAATGTTCACTTCACACTCTATTCGTTGGTAAAAGTGTGTGAAATATTTTCAACTCGCATATCTTACTTTCAATTGGGCATACGGTAGATTTATATTAGGCCTATAGATACGACCATGTCCCGCTGCATTACTCACGCATACAAGCATAGTCAAGCTTGGTGCAGTGAGAAGATACGTGGAAATATCTTTTTATCAATAGAAAAGATGCCGATTCGAAGCACAACCGCGGGGGAATATACAGTAATAGTTTCTACTTCGTACATTTCATACGTACACTGTCGCCAATAATAGGATTGAGAGTAACTTTACCTATGCAATGTGACTTACGTTTTTAGGCGGTATAGTCACATCAAAGTCGACCCCGTCCGTTGCCGATAAGAAGTTTATCTCACAACCTGCGTCATTATAGATTCTTACTCCAAATTGACCTCGTCCGGGCAACGGTGTTCGTTGATCCTATATACAAATTAAGTTACTGAATACTTAGATAAATACACAATTCGAATGAACAACAGACAGAGTGGGGGTGGTTCGAACATATACCTTTCAGATTCGGCTTTGGCCGCCATGTGAACAGTTTTTGTAAGATACAAATATTTTCCAGTAATATCAGCACCAAGGATCAAAATGCCGTCACTTCCAACTGTACCACGATGACAATAAATGAAAATAAAGGGAACCTTGTGAGGTATAAACCTGAGTTTTGGGGATTTCGTTCGACACATTACAATATTTTAGTTGTTACAAATAAAATAACTCGCTCCCGTCACTGATACCATCGACATAGATCAAAAACTGTCAGCCAAAGACTCTGAGTAGCCTAACCGCGAAATTTCTGTATTTATAAACTGATGGTTAAAAAGTGTAAAAAAATGCATCACTTTCGCCAGTAGGCCTACTAATCACAGCCTCCGCCAAAAAATAGGATAAAATAAGGATAAATCCTGGGTTGCAATGACTGGAGTCAATTTGTGTATGAGCTTGACTCATTGCGCACGACTCGACCAAGTCATATGACCGAGAGTCCGACGGACAGACAGGCATTTCATTGTGACTTCGAAGAATAGTAAAGTTACCACATTATTGGTATTTCGTCCATCAGTAGGGTCTACTGGTACTTGAAAAATGGAGCCGGAAAGTGTTAAAGATAAGGTAAATCAGTATATTATGAATGCGAAGCATTTGATATCAAATATAACTGACTGATAACAAAATAGGGTTGAACATGACTCGAACTCGAAACTTAATATAGTGAACACAATTATTTGGACTCGGACTTGGTTAGGTGGTGAATTGGAGATCACTCAACTTGACTCGAATCAAAACTATAAGTGTGTTTGACTTGTGATTCGGAACCTTCTGACTTGGTCATAACCCAGGATGAATCTTATAAATAAGGCAATGTAGATTTAGCTCTTCAAAATAAACTTTCCTCATAGGCCTCCATATTTGTGTGCATTGAAAGAGTTACTTAACCATGAGTCCGTAGACCCCATACGAAGCACCATATCAGGGTGTAGTACGAGATGCATTGTGGAATTAGGCCTATATGCTGTGGAATATTTTCTTGGTCAATTTACACAACTGGAAAATAGTCTTCGCGCTACGTGCTATTTTATGTGAACGGGCTTTCTGATTTTAATGTAGGTACCATCAGAAATTGTGTTGAAAATGGACGGGGGATACAAGAAATAGTATTGGAAGCACAAGGAGTACGATCGCTAAAAAGGTTAAGAAGCAATGCATTTACTATATGGCTCAATGATGATAATATTTAAGTTGTTTATTGATATGTTCCAATAATAATCGAAGGCAAAATCTAACGCTGATTTAATTTTACTTTGGCACTCACAGTAACAATAGCCTACACTTATCACGACTATATCTAAACCAGGATTAGGCTACACCGCTCAAATGCTCTGATATCAGATCAATCTTCAGTAAATTTTAAAATATTCTACACAAAATTATGACATGTCTAAGGTCCACTAGCTGCAATATTATAACCCGACAGCTTTAAGATGTCGATCATGATGCATCCTCTCGCATGATATCTATAACTCTTTAATAAAAAAGATTATGCCCGGCACAAAAACTATTTTATTAAAAAATTTCAAAATGTGATTTTTTCCGTGTCAAACGTGAATAGTACAATAGTAAATGACATTTCCACGATGTTTGTGGAATGCCTGTCTGCAAGGTCCCGTCGATTAAGGCCTACTTGGAAATTATACATTGAATATCCCTATTATTGAAGCTGCGGCCCGCGGCGTCATCAAAAATTAGGAAATTGGCCAGCAACCACATTTGAGTTTGAGACCTCTGGCCCAACCGAAAAGGTCAACGAGTTCAGACACATACGCCATTGTTATCTCATAGATTGGGCCTGTCATATTGAATCCAACACATCATTTTGAATTTGAAGAAGTAAGACGAAAGCAGCCTCGGAATTTCGGTCTCGGAACAACATAGGAGATTTTGGCCTTGAAACTGGAGACTGTGACATAACACAAATGGCTTACTGTCTAGAAGTCTGCTGCTAAATCGACGTTGGAAAATATATTACCGAATAAATACGTGGATGAAATCCGTTAACTTGGTACACTGTTACATGACATCATCGAGAAGTAGCCTCATGACGCATTTCGGTATGGTACACTGTCAAAATTATTACGAACAGACCAATACCGAATTTTGCGTAAAATTTACTGAGGAATAGGCTGATCAAGTGATCAGCTGTTAGCCGCCATCGAAAACGAAATAGTTATCGCGCTTGACAGGGGGTAGACAGGTGCGACTGTTTCACGGTGAAATTCACATTGGAGAATATAAAATAAAAGTAAATATTTGAATGCAAACCGAGAATGTTGGTAAACTGTTTCATGATATCATCATCTCATCACTTATCTCAGTATAGAACACAGTAAACGTTAGCACAGATACACCGGTTTTTGCGTGAAATTCGCAATGCGTTAGGTAGGCTAAGCGTCAGATCAGCGCACATCTCTACCATACTCGACCTTGATAACGAAATTGCTTCCCTAATCATTGAGTGCCAACCTTGAGACTTGGCACAGCGTTCGATACTAAAATCAAGACTTACCATGCAAAAGCTCATGACGGATCTAGGTAAGGAGCATCGTTAAAATCAATAGAGACCAATACCGGTTTTGCGCAAAATATGTTTGCGATAAATGACGAGTCAGCTCTCACTCGACTTAGGAAATGAAATTACCACTAACATAGTTCAGTGACAAACTTGAAACTTGATACAGCGTTCGATACTAACATTAAGACTTACCGTACCAAATGTCATGACCGATTTCGGCAGGGAACATCGTCAGAATCAATGGATACCAATACCGGCTTTTGAGTAAAATCTGTTTGCGATACATGACGGATCAGCACACACTCAACTCCGGAAACGGGATTACTACGCTAAACTTTAAGTAGAAACCCTGAAACTTGCGACAGTGTTAAATACCACCATCACGACATGACATAGCAAGTTTCAAGAATTATCATGGTGTGAAACACCATCAAAATCGACCTATACCGGCAATGGTCGACTAAACGCATAGGACGGTAACCGAGTTCAGATATAAGGTAAGGTAAGGGTGCGATCTACGTGATGTTTTCGAAATGATTTCAAAACCAGTTGCGAAAACACGACCGTTCGAAGTGAGCCTGATTTCGGTAGCGGTTTCACACTTACCCCGTTCCGACTAGTAGTTTTCGCGCCGATGGTCTCGAAAACCCGATCGTTCGTAGTGGGTCTCGCTCGACTACGGAGGGCGTTCGTAGTGGCGCGAAACGCGATATTATTTTCGTGCTAGCGGGGTACTACGAACGTGTGTTTCGTGCTTGTTGCTGACGCGAAACTACCTGTTTCAGGTGGCAGGAGCGGGTCGACATTAGTAATATTGGTCATGGAGGTGGCAGTTATTGAATAGTGGTTCTATTGAGTGGATTTGTCATGGCAAAAGAGCATATATCTAAGTTATGTATTGTATATGGTAGTTTGTAGGGATATATATAGGCCTATAGGCCTACTGAATATCCCGGAGTACCCTAGTTTATATAGTAATGATATGTTGTGCAGAGAGTGTTTTTATTTCACACATTTGAAAATAGGCTATATCAGTGTGGAGATCTCAAGGGGTACGATTGGGAGCGAAAGGGGAGTGATGCGGTTGGTAATAGCTTGGTTCAACCAAACCTGAGATACAGAGTATGAATACATCAATTCTGAAGAATGGTGACATTTTCAAGCTAGCAGCTCAATTTCTCACAAATCAATGTAGAATATATATGGAAGCCCAGATTGTTGGATGGCTTTCTAAGTAACGAAAGAATAGGCTTATATCAGTCAGCGGTTATGTGAAATCATCATGCATTAAGATTCTTTCTAGGATAATTGGAAATGTTAAATTAATTTTGAATCCATTAGTAAGTGCCAAGATGATGGAGATGCTGATGCAAGCACAACCATAGCCGTGTATTACAATGCGCGATCAGTCATTTTAATTAGTCATGACAAACTGAGTTTTAATACATTTGACAATAACTCTTGACCACTTGTATACTTTTAGGAAGTAGTCGGCGCACACTACAGCACTGCCAGAGATGGAAGCGGGCCGGGTGAGCCGGACCCGAACCCGGCCCGAACCCGACAAGTTCAGCCCGAACCCGGCCCGAACCCGACGGTCGAGTTTTGAGCCCGTTTCGGCCCGAAACCAAGTTCAAATAGCAATTTTCAACTGTTGCGAGCAAATAAGCTGATATACGATTCAAATTTCGAGCTTTTCAACGCTTTCAATGCTCTCACTTTGTTTTCTTTCGATAGCAATCTTGCATATGGCAAGAGAACTTACTATATCTGAATGAGAATACGCTGAAAACAGCCCCACTGTTAACTTAGTTCCACCATCCTTTTTGCAAAATGTGAACTGTATTAAATGGTTCAATATTAAACTAAATTAAAGAAATAGGAATGAAATTGGCCAAGATGAGAAAAAATAGTGTGTTCAAAATACAAGTCAACTGTCATCCATACAAAGGGCGTTGCATTCACACGTTATACGAAGAATTGATTATTTCAATAGCCTCAACAGTTACTGGATACAGTCGGGTTCGTCTCTCAATTTGTAAATGGGTAATGTATTGCATCTTATCAATTCGTTCTCAATCAATTCTCTATTCTCTATTTTGGCTGGTGACTATCAACGTAGTTTACCAGTTCTACGTATATGTGAGCGATACAGCGCCTTCTTGCGTGTATATTCAACTCTATATTCGTTTAGCGGTTCAGAATCAGGGACCACTCAATATGTATTTCAGACAGCTAGCAAAATGCAATGATGCAATCATGCCTCATACTTCGAAATGGCA
>ATSW01103640.1:0-13613 GCA_000444245.1 Botryllus schlosseri | reverse complement strand
TCCAATAAGCCCATGAAAAAAATAGTATTTTAACGAAATCTGGCCCTATATGAATAATTCCAGTAGTTACGTTACGTATTATGGTGCAAATAATTAAAAAAAAATTTGTAGTACAAGGAACGAAAGGTAGCTTACTTTCCTACATTCTCGGGTAGAAAGTGTTTGTCCTTACTGAGTAGCTTGCCAAGAATGGAGAAAGAATGTTAAACAGCAGCGGTTGTTGGCTGACAACACTGAAGTTGTGTGTACCACTGCTGGTGACACACCGTGTTTCTTCATTCTGACAATGTTGTCTCTATATCACAATTTTTCAGCATGCGCTTCTTGATATAAGAATCATGCAATGTCCAAGCAGTCTTGCTTCAGTTAGATTATTGCGGTACGTTGACCATAAAACCATGTCACTATTTGTTTCATTTGATCGTTTATGATTCACAATAAGCAGACGATGGGTCGTTTACAACGGTAGGCTTAGAAAGCAGGCTACAAGCTGTAAAATATCAAGTGATAAGTTCGCCGACAGCGCAAAATCTACGATACAAACGAAATTCAGAGGTCAAAAAATGTTTGACTTTGTGAACAATTTTGACAAATTTTGACCTAACGCTACAATTTTGACCTAATTTTGACTTTTTTTGACATGTCAAAAAAAATCGCCCTGGTTATAAGCCTTACAAGTTACCATACGCGCGCGAATCATTCGCTATGACTCACTCTCTCGGAGGCCTGCCGCGAGCTGACTAAAACGGTCGGTATTGTTTTGATTAGAAATTATCGCCTGCTAGACGTAGACCGTCGACTCAGGGCTCTCTAGAACAGTGGTTCTCAAGCTTTTTCACTGTGGGAGCCATTTTATGAACCTCAACTCTGTCGGGAGCCGCATGATGGCACGAATAACGTAATTTATTGAGAATAGAAAAATATCATCAAAAATGGTATCAACGAAATGGTGTACGGCTAAAATAGCGACGGCCTTAATAGCGACGGCCAAAACACCGACTGGCCACAACAGCGACGGCCATAACAGCGACGGCCAAAACCGCGATTGGCTCAAACAGCGACGGCCAAAACAAATACGACAATTTCCCCAGACGACACTGTGACAGCGGGCACCCCCCATACGGACAACTTCCGAAACGACGTTACCCAGCCACGTCCCTTCACCGATGGTATACCGAGGTATACCCTTCACCGTTGAAGCCGATTGCGGATGATTTACAATTTACATTCTTCCAGATAGTAAATAGATAGTGATCACCACAGATTTAGCGTCACAACATGTTTATTGAGACTTAATCCACAATCTTTCTGAGTTCCGAGAGCATGTGAATTGAGTTTGGATGAACAAGGCGTGACGCTAAATCTGTGGTGATCACTATCTATTTTGCAACTTAGTGCGAAACTTGAAATTGAATTTGATTTTTCACAAGTTTGTCATAACGAGGTTTCATCGTGGAGGAAGCTGTGCACAAGAGCTGTTTCAGATGACGATCAGTCAATCGGTTGCGATATTTGCTTTTGATCCTCACTAATTTGCTGAAAAGGGCTTCACATACATAGGTTGAACCGAACATGCAGGCATTCTTCGATGCGTTAGCTATCAGGTTGGGGTATTTTTCTTCAGGAACAGCACCCCAAAATTCAAGGAGTCCATTGCTTTGAAACAACAGTCGCAATTCTATATCGGACTGCAAGTCCAGCAGTTCCATCTGAAAAATATCAGGGGCAGTGGCGGCATCTACTGCCATTGGGTTTGAAAATATATTCATCAGGGGTACGGAATGATGCATTCCCTCTATTCGACGTTTAAACCCGTCAATCAAGGTACTAATTAGGGATGGTGTGAACGTGAGGTTCACGTTCGCGTTCTGTGCGTGAACCTCGGAAATTCAGAGGTTCGCGTTCACAACAGAACCTTGATAGGTTCTGCACTGTGAACCTTTTTCATATATTTTCACTTCATTATGACATCTTTAGTACAAATTTATTGCATTTCAACTGCGGGCCACTCTGTGCATGCCGCTGGCAGCAGAAAAAATCAACGCAAAACAAATACGCACCTTGACAATCTCAAAAATTTTACTTGCTTTGTTACAAAAGTTTGCTCCAAATATCCAGATTTCCGTTTGTGGATATTTAGCGACTCTCTGCTAAGAGCTCGGCTTGCAATCACACAACGTCACGAGCGAAATACACTACATGTAGTCAGCGAATGATGCTAATTCAACCAATCAATCTTGACTTTATATGTTTATTGTATCATAAAAAAACCGTACGATTGGGGTGTTGGCTACTGCTGTATAATTTATTAATGGGATAATATCGGTATCAAGTATAGAAACTCTGTCTTACACTCTGCTCAAAATCAATGTAGCAATACTCAGACGCTGAATACATTGTCCGGTCTGGCCAAGACTGTTAATTAGGCGTAAGCATATATTCCATGGCAAGTCCTCATCGAAATAGTTGGCAAAGCGACGGATAATATTGATTTTATGGAAGTATTATATCATTTGATTGCCTCAGTTGATACATTAAGGGACGTTTAAAACGCCAATATGCACTTCAGCATTGTGACATTATGTGGCCCGAGTCTTCGCTAGGTATCGTGTACATTAAAGGTCAACTATATCGACCGAAACAACTTTGGCTCATTCAGTAGAGTTTTACATGCTGATTCCAAAAATATACACCATACCTTCTAAAATTACGTATTTTCTGAGATATCGAGCAGCGAAAGTCGCAAAATGCCACCACAGACGAAAACGGTAGTAAAATCAATGAAGCATGTCGATGACGTAGTACCATGAGGATTTCTGATGCTGCGGCTGTGGTGTATGTATTAAAGTGGGATAATGTCAACCTCTGAAGCTGTGGACTCAACTGATAGCTACGCGGTGTCTAGTAAATCTGATCCCGACACTATTGAGGAATTCCCGTATATAGGTAAGCCATTGAATGGTATATACAATCAGGCATTACTGGACGACGAAAGTACCGTACCGTTTGGTCAAATGATTGGACTTGCGCGTCTAAAACAATTAGTGTAACGCATGCATGTAAGATTGTGCGGTATGCTGACGATCTAAGCTGGAAGACCGATGCATATAACTAATACATATTGACTTTTCAGAGACGCTACACCTGACTAGATTCACTCAAAGGAATTCAGCTCCGCCGCATGCACTGGATCCGAAGTATTCCGACGTCGCTGATCAGTTCTCACAGACTGCTACTTCCACTTTATCTTTGTATGTAATAAAATGGCTTTACTCGAAAGCTTTTACTGGATTCTAATACATACAGAAAAGTCGAAAGCTTTTATTGGGTTCTAATAAATACAGAATCGCAAAAATTATAATATCATAGAAGGAAATTATCTCAATAAATCTCTGCGAATAAGTGATATTCCCAGGATTCTTCTGCGAATTTTCTTTTTTTGATGCTATGCTCCAGCATGATGCCCTCGGCCAGGATTGTCAATGTTTCTGAAATAATAATTTACAGCAGAAATTCAATCATATACACTCACTAACACTCCATTTACTTTATTTTTATTGTAACACCGGTTCAATATCTATGTGAAAGCCAGCAGCAGGACAAGAGTTTTTTATGTAAGCCTAGATCAGGGTTGGTTGTTTGAAGTTACAAAACTCTGAATTTGTTGCGAAAAGTGAGGTTGAAATAATAATTACCTACCGTGACACGGCATCATCGTGATGTATGGCTTGATCTCGTTGCAATCTTGCACGTGCAGCAGCAAGGGGAGGGGGTTCTGGCCACACCTCGTGGTCAACTGGTCAATGATTGAATGACAGATGTGCCTCCAGAAGTCATTCTTCACCATTGTACAGCATCCTTTGCGGTAAAGAAAGTGTGATGGCAAAGAAGTGCTCCTACTCCGACTACAGCAGCTTATCGAAAAACACTGTACATCGGTGAGCACAGCAGCTTTCCTTATATTGGACTGCAAAACGGTCATTCCGGACTTGCTTTTCTTCTGCTCTCTGCATCTGTTTTCATTGAAGTGCGGGGCAGCTAGCCGTCCTCGTCCTTACCGAGGTGGCGTTTCCATGGGATCAATACATGACGTGGAAACAGAACTGCTTGACTTGCACGTTGGCTTCTGTACTTCCTCTACACAAGCCATCGCAAATTATAAGAACCTAAAGTACCATAAAATGAAGATTGAATAGTCCAGTCGGGCATGACGAATCAAAACAACGCGGCATCAGGTAATTTAGACGAAGACAACAACCAACGATTTACTCAGACATCCCATTCAGTGTTCCATGGATCGGCAAAATCCTCATGGTAGTACGTCATCGACACGGTTGCTGATTTTACAGCCGTTTCTCAGAGGTCGGCAGTTTGCACTGCGATATCTCAGAAAATACGTGATTTCAGAAGTTAGGATGTATATTATTGGAATCAGCATAAAAAACTCTACAAGATGAGCCAAAGTTGTTTTGGTCGATATAGTTGACCTTTAATATACGCTATCACTTCATTGAAAGATAGGGTTAGGATTAGCAATATGACGTCACGTGACGTCATGAGGTTCACGTTCGTGTTCACACAGAACCTTTCAAAAAGGTTCGCGTTCACACGAACCTAACCTTTCAGTGGTTCACACCATCCCTAGTACTAATAACCTGGTCATATGTTTTGAATGATCCATTCTGTCGGTGGTTTGAAAGCGTTACAAAATGTGTCGTAACACCCTCCTCTAGGTGCTTTCTCCAAAGACACAATTTCTCAATGAAACCAGACACTGTCCCGTACCAGGCGTGACAGAGCTTGTTATTTCCTTGTAAGTTCCGATTTAGTGACGACAGGTGTGAGGTAATATCCACCATGAACGCCAAGTCAGCAACCCAGTGTTCGTTTCCCAACTGAGGGATGTCTTTCTTTCCTTCGACAAATATTTTAATCTCAGGAAGTAGCGCGTAAAATCTTTTGAGGCATGCAGCTCGGCTTAGCCATCGTACAGCGGTGAACATGATCAAGTCTCCATGGTCAGCATCAATATCGGTGAGAAAAGCCTTGAATTTTCGATGGTTAAGTGCGTTTGCTCGAATCCAATTTACGGTCGATATTACTATATCTGTCACATTGGACATCTTTAATGATTTAGCAACAAGACTTTCCTGGTGTATAATGCAGTGTTGCCAAGTCACAGCGTCAAGATTCTGTTCAGCACGCCATTTGTTGACGAGTCCTTGAAGACCTAGATTTTTGCCGAGCATTGCTGGGCAGCCATCTGTCGCCAATGAATATAATTTCGATGGGTCTAAATGCGCTTCTTGAAGAGTAGCATGAAATTCACGAAACATGTCGGTTCCCTTCGTTGTGCCATGAATAGATCGCAAAGTAAGAAACTCCTCGCAAATCTTGAAATCTGGCATGACTCCCCGGATGAATACAGCTAATTGCTCTATGTCGGTAATGTCGTTAGTGCTGTCAAGAGCAAGCGAGTAGTAAGAAAAATCTTGCGACTTGTGAATAAGTTGCTCATGCAGATCTTGGGATATGCAATCGACACGACGCGTTACTGTATCATTGCTAAGCTGCAATTTTTTAGCTTTCTGCTGAATGGCAGGAGAACAATTGTCTTCGGTAAACAAAACAATAGCCTGCTTCGTAATTTCGCCATCAGAATATGGCTTCATATTGCTGGCCAATAGATGACTGATCTTATATGATGTTATTGTTACCTCTTCGGGTTCTTTTTTTTTTAAAAACATTTTTCCTTGTTTGCTACGCTCTGCTTTCAGACATTCTAACTTCCGTTTCCTTGATTCACCTTGATAGACGTCGTATTTTCCCGCATGTGTTTTATAATGCCTCTTAACGTTGAAAGATTTTACACCTGTGGTGAATTCTTGTGCGCGATTGTCTCGTCCTTTATATTTAGTTGAACCAATTATTACTTGATTACCTGTCTTTTCCTCTATATTTTGTCTCGCTCCTAATTTGTCATTTCTTGGTACCTTATAGTTGCTGGCCTAGCTGTGTTGCATATAGTGCTCGTTTTCAGTTAATAAAAGCCTTGGTTACTCTGTGAAATAAAGGTCATCACAATTTTATTAACTGAAGAGATCTACTATGGCGTCGAACCAGACGCTCATTCGCGTTCCCGTGTTAAAGGCTATGCCGAGGGATGATGATGCTGGTCAGGAGTTCAAGCACTGGATGCGCATGATAAAGGCGTATCTCACGTCCGTCGATGCTGCTAGAAGAGATGGTGACCCAGAAATCGATAGGTTCAGTATAATGGCAGGGTACTTGTCGGCTGAATCTTTTTCGCTGGTTGAGGAAGAATCGACCTTTACGGATGCGATGAAACTTCTTGAGGGCTTGTATGTGAAAAAGAAGAATCTTGTCTATGCGCGCCATGAGTTAGCCACAAGGAATCAGCAGTCATCGGAGACCATATCTGAGTACGTTCAGAGTCTCCATGCTCTGGCTAAGCAGTGCGAATTCAACTCTGCTGTCGCTGCTGTTTTGAGCCAGAAAGGTAGGCCGGTCGCGTTCGCGTCTAGAATGCTCAATAAGACGGAACAGAACTATCCGGCCGTTGAGAAGGAAGCTGCAGCTATCATAGAAGGTTTACGCAGATGGGGATATCTGCTTCACGGTAAAAGGTTCAAGTTGGTTACTGACCAAAAGGCTCTATCCTTCATTTTCAAGAAATGTCATAAGAGTAAAATTAAAAACACAAAGCTTCTACTGTGGAAACTTGAACTTAGTGCATTCGATTATGAAATTGAACATCGTCCTGGAATACAGAATTTTGCTGCTGATGCTATATCAAGGATATTTTCTGTTCATTCTATTTCAGCATTGCGGGAGGCACATGTTAATTTAGGACACCCGGGAGTTCGGAGGCTTATGCATTTCGTCAGGGCTAAAAATCTGCCCTTTTCGATTGATGACGTTAAAGCCGACTGCCGATCGTGCATGGAGTGTGCCAGAATCAAGCCTCGTTATTTTCGGCCGGCGGAGGAGTGCTCGTTGATTAAAGCTACGAAACCAATGGAGCGATTGAGTGTGGATTTCAAAGGCGCCGTTGCTGGCAGAAATAAGTATCTTTTGATAATCATTGACGAGTTCAGTCGTTTTCCGTTTGCTTACCCGTGTAGGGATATGTCTTCGAGAACGGTAATCAATCGATTGTCTCAGTTGTTCTCACTTGTCGGCGCTCCTACCTATATCCATAGTGACCGGGGGATGTCGTTTCTTTCCAGAGAGGTGAAGACCTTCCTTGCGAAGAGGGGGATTGCGAGCAGTCATTCAACGCCTTATCACCCGACGGGAAACTCTCAGTGCGAAAGAGTGAACCAAACGATATGGAGAACTGTCAAGCTTCAGCTGGCCTCTCAGAATATGCGCGAAGATGACTGGGAAATGGTACTTCCCGATGCTCTTCATTCTGTGCGTTCATTGCTGTGCACTGCAACTAATGTTACTCCGCACGATAGGTTTTTTGCATTCCCTCGTAAATCTACGTTCGGGCAATCTTTACCAGATTGGTTGCTTCAAAGTGATACTGTTCTGCTACGCAAGCACGTCAGAAGCAAGGATGAACCCTTGTGTGAGCCCGTGGATTTGCTGGATGCAAATTCGAAGTATGCCTCTGTCCGTTATCGCAATGGTACGGAATCGAGAGTTTCGGTGAAAGATTTAGCGCCCTATCCGAAAAACCGAGATGACATCGAGTCAAGAGCCGCTGCGGAACATGTTGAACTTGACGACACCGATCCTTGTGATCAGCGTAACTCACCTACTGCTCCAGAAGTCGTATTGGACCAAGACAGCCCGCAGACGGCTGAAGATAATGATAGTCCGCCTTTACGTCGGTCTACCAGAATCCGTAAAGCCCCCGATCGTTTTCGATATTGAGTCAATTGCCAATTCCTTGTACGTATTGTACGATTTCCTTTCGGGCGGGGAGATTGTGGTGAATTCTTGTGCGCGATTGTCTCGTCCTTTATATTTAGTTGAACCAATTATTACTTGATTACCTGTCTTTTCCTCTATATTTTGTCTCGCTCCTAATTTGTCATTTCTTGGTACCTTATAGTTGCTGGCCTAGCTGTGTTGCATATAGTGCTCGTTTTCAGTTAATAAAAGCCTTGGTTACTCTGTGAAATAAAGGTCATCACAACACCGTTTATTATTATAGGGCACAGAAGGCATTTCGCTTTGCCGTTTTCCTCAATTTGAAAATACGCCTCTTCCCATTCACTTTGAAAGGCCCGATTTTCTTGCACAAGGGTGCGAGATTTCTTTGCAGGTTGATCTGAACCTGACATTATCATTGAACCAAAGTCTCCGATATTTTCTAACGCTATCAAGATCAAAGCAAAGAGTAAGAAAATAAAGTACCTGCAGTTACCCCAAACGTTGATTGTCTTATTGACCGAGTCTCTTGTCACCCGTATTCTAATATGAGCCGCCGTCTCGAGCGAAATAAACTTCGCCCGTCTCATTACAGACACCTGATTAGGCTTAGGTCAGACGGTCAGAGCCTTCAGTAAAGCAGTAAAGGTTCGGATTTAAAGCCTACCGAAATTACTATCGGTAATGTTACGTCACAACCCGTACAACTTGTATTACGTAGGATTCTATTGTGATCAGGGAATGACCTTCGCGTCAGTAAACGTGAACATAAACGTACATTTGTTGTGTTGAAGGCGCGATTTATTTATGATCATGAATAATTAGAATTTCCGTAGAAGCATCAATGATTTCACATCGTTAGTGAGAGCCGCACGGAGAGCAGTCGAGAGCCGCATGCGGCTCGGAGAGCCGCGGTTGAGAATCACTGCTCTAGAACGATGAATTCTGAGCCTATACAATACACCAGACTGTATGGTCGTCGAATACCTATACTAAGGTTCATAAGGTCCGCAATTTAGCATTTCCGCTGCCAAGCAACGTTTTCTCGGCTTGCTCTGGATATAAGTGGCCAGACACAGAGCTCGAAATGATTTGAGTGGCGCAATTGGATCCGCGTTGAAATTCTGAATCGAACGCTACCTTGTTCGCCGTGCTCCAATCCCATTAAGGCACAGTCTTTCGATTTTGAAAATTGAAGTAAAATTTTTCAAAAATTGCAGCCGTTGCCATTCGGTTAAGTAACTGGCGTGGATTAAATCACCTTATCTTATTGTAACGCTCTTGTGATCGCATTGTTGTAATATAATGGTCATTTTTTCGCTTCAGTGGTTTTCTGAATATTTTCGCGCCTTGGCTGGTTGATTGGCTTTTGCTGGGTCAGGACGCTGCTGATTGTCGTTTTAATATATTCTGTTAATTTGTAACTCTGCTGTGTGGTAATTGCACTGAAGAAGATTCCGAACGTTTAGGGAACATCGACGTTTCTGTTGAGTTAACACTACATCAGGGACGCTACAATTTTGGCGAGCACGCCAGGACCTTTTTCATTGTGTGAATACCGTACCGAGAAAAATGCGAACCCGAAGTTCTAGAAGAAGAAGATCAAGNCAGTTGGACGACAGTAAAGGCAGTAGGGAGGANACTGTGGATAAGGATTATCTCANACAACGCTTGCATGAACTGGAATTNAAACTAGAGGCAAAGGATGATGNTTTAACGGAATACATGCAAGCATGCGACGAGAGATTTCAGGGACTAGTAGAAGCGGTAACGTTCATCAGAACAAACCTTTCCACTCCCCACAAAGTGCAGGAAACAGACCGTAAGCCAGAGATAGGACAAGAGGTGAGTGGAATAGCATCTTACTGTTTGCCTGAGGGAAAAATAACTGGGTCGGTTCAACGCCCCAAATCTGCCAGTGTGATGTCGGGTAGTGACTGTGAGCCAGATCCTAATGCAATCAGGTTCCAATCCACCGTAGCTCCGGTCCCGGTAGAGGTAGTGGACTCTCCTGTGAATAACTGTATGCCCAGGTGGGTTAAGCATCCAGAAAGTTTTCGNGGAGACAGCTCTTCGAGCTGGAATGCCTACATCTGTCATTTTGAATCTGTTGCTGAATTAAACAAATGGACTGTTTCGGAGAAGGGGAATGTTTTGGCCACTTGTATGTTGGGACCAGCTCTTGAATGTTTAACTGAACTGGCGGTAGGTGACCGAAAGAATTATGAGTTGGTCAGGAATCATTTTAACCAACANTTTAATCCCCCTGGTTGTGAGTATGTCAATGGTGTCAAGTTTGACGACAGGAAGATGCTAACTTCAGAAACACCTGCGGAGTACGCTAGAACCCTCCGTAGCATGGCTCTTTTGGCGTACCCTTCCATGGACCCTCNGACTAGAGACCNTGTCACGAAAAGCAGATTTTTACGTGGGCTAGAGACGGATTGTAGGGTACATGTGTCAATGCATTCTCCGAAGACACTGGCAGATGCGGTGTCATTAGCAATGCAACACCATGCCATTGTTAAGCAGAGTGTTCAATCTNCCGTCGTAAGCTGTTTGTCAAAGCCGAAAACCTCTGGTGNTGAAGGGAATGTCCCCAAGGTGACGGGTCTGGTGGCACCAGTTCAGGCCGAGATGGAGAGTTCCATGTTGAAAAAACTAGATGAAATTCTGAGTATGCTGCAACGGGGATCGAGAGGATCATTCTCATGTTATCGTTGTGGAGAACGCGGTCATTTNAGAAAGAATTGTCCGCAGAAGNATGTTAGAAGTGATGAGNCCACTGAGCCAAAAAACGGGCAGAGCCGGGGGTAACACCGGTTGCCCCTGTTCAAGGACTGATTGATGGTGACGGACTGGTAATGGACTTAGATAATGAGATTTCTTTGATAGAGGTTGCGGCGTTAGAAATTGCTAGTGGCTGGCTGGCCGAGGTGTCTGTAAATGATCAATGCTTTTATTTCTTGGTCGACAGCGGAGCAGCAACCACTATAATCGACATGAAGATNTTTGAATCTATTGNTGGGCATCTTAAACCGTGTAAGGTTGCGATGCGTGCTGTCGGTAACAGCCCTGTTAAAATCGCTGGGACCACTGATGTTTCATTGAAGATTGATGATGTATTCGCTGTGCAGACGGTGTTAGTAGCTCATGTCGGACTTCCAGTTGGTCTGCTNGGACTGGATTATTTGAAGTCGCATGACTGTGTTCTGCATTTGGCTAAGGGATACATGTATCTTGATGGACATCGTGTTAAATNGTACCGANACGANGAAGTGCCGTGTTGTAGGGTGACNATNCAGGAACGAGTAACNGTTCCTCCGCTCTCNCGAATGTACGTGCCGGGGAAGCTAGGATGCTCATNGCCTAGTGGTGGTGCGGNTCTGGTTGCNTTTGTCGAGCCGATAGCAACTGAGCACGAGGCTGTGGAGTTGATGATACTTCCGTCCATAGTGGATCCTGCCAAGTCAGAAGTGCCCTTGCTTGTTGTGAATCAAGGTTCCAAGAAGGTTGTCTTGGAGGAAGGTGCACTGCTGGCCGTTGCTAAACCGCNATTCGTTGCTGCCGCTACTGAAAGGGAATGTACCATTCCTGATGGAAATAGCAAGGATTTGCCACAGCATTTGGAAGATATGGTTCACTCTTCGAGTGATTTGGACCNAGAACAACTGCNACATGTGGCAGCNTTGGTGGGTGAATACCAGGATGTGTTCGTGGGACCCGATGGTAAACTGGGGCGAACTTCAGTTGCAAAACATCGTATAGTGACGGATACAGATAAGCCAGTTAGGATTCCACCTCGGAGAATGGGTTGGGCACGGAGGAAACTNGCGNAAGATGCNGTGGACAGCATGCTTGAAGAGGGAGTGATTGTGCCTAGCGAGAGTCCGTATTCGTCACCGATTGTTTTGATACCGAAGCGGGATGGAAGTATGCGATTCTGTGTTGATTTCCGTAAGGTGAATTCTATCACTTACAAGGATGCGTACCCTTTGCCAAGGATAGACGATATTGTTGANTCTCTGAATGGTGCAAAATGGTTCTCNACNCTAGATCTGGCTAGTGGTTATTGGCAAGTGGAGATGGATTCTGATNGCAGGGAGAAGACGGCATTCAGTTTNCCGGGTAAGGGGCACTTCGAGTTTGTTGTAATGCCATTTGGACTTGCCAATGCACCAGCAACATTCGAACGAATGATTGACCGCGTCCTGGGAGATTTACTCTGGAACAGCTGCTATGCGTATTTAGATGATGTCATGATTCATGGACATGATTTTGAGTCTGCTCTGGGTAACTTGCGGAAAGTTTTTGAACGTTTGCGAGGCGCTGGATTGAAACTGAAGCCCAGTAAATGCAAATTGTTCAGGNGAAAAACCACCTACCTTGGCTTTGAGATATCTGTGGATGGTGTGCGTTGCGACCCAAGCAATGTGGCAGCTGTTACCGAATGGGAGGCACCCTCGTCTGTGAGCGATATACGCAGTTTCCTGGGTACAGCAAACTACTACAGAAGGTTCGTGCCTGACTATGCTACACTGGTTTCACCACTGGTACAACTAACGCGGAAGAATGTGAGTTTCTCCTGGACAGAGGAGTGTCAAGCATCTTTTGACAAGTTGAAGAAACATTTGATTTCAGCTCCAACATTGGCATTCCCAGTGTGTGATGGTGAGTTTATACTGGATACTGATGCGAGTGGTACGGGAACCGGTTGCGTACTGTCGCAACTCCAAGACTCTGAAGAGCATGTCATTGCCTACGCGAGCAAAACGCTGTCGAAGGCTGAGCGACGGTACTGTGTGACAGAACGTGAGTTGCTTGCTGTTATTCATGGTGTCAAAGCATTTCGGCATTACCTGTTTGGTCGACCATTCCTGATACGTACGGACCATGGTGCATTAACATGGCTGCTCAGTTTCAAGGAGCCTGAGGGGAAAGTCGCTAGATGGCTATCTATTTTGGGGATATATGATTATCGAATTGAACACAGAGCTGGCAGTAAACATGGAAATGCAGACGGGTTGTCTCGGCAGAAAAGAAAGTGCAAACGCGAGAACTGTCCAGACTGTCAGGAATTGTATGATGCTGGTAACGGTGACATTCCTGTTGCACTGTGTGCTGTGGTCTCAAGTAACCAAGACCAGACTGTGTCCAGTAACTGGTTGGAGTCTTACTCTTTGGATGACATTAAAAAGTGGCAGACTGAAGATCCTCATATATCCGCAGTTGTGGCCTGGCTGCGTAGAGTGAATACAAAACCAGTTGGTGAAGCAATTCGAAGTGAATCTACCGAAACCAAAAGGTACCTGGCACAATGGGACCTCTTGCTACTTTCACAGGGCGTTCTGTACAGGAAATGGCTTCCCATACAAGGTGAGGGAGAATCATTTTATCAACTGTGTCTTCCACGCAGACTTCGGCAAGAGATTTTTCGCAATCTGCATTGCTTACGAACGTCTGGGCATCTTGGCTCGAGTCGTACTTTTAAGAGTATTAGTTCACGATTCTACTGGCCGGGGTTCAAGAGGGAGATTTTACAGTGGTGTAAATTCTGTAAAGTATGTGCTTCAACCAAGATGACTCATGGTCAACGCAGAGGAGACCTGAAGCAATCGATCTGTGGTACTCCGATGGAACGCATCGCGTTGGATTTCATTGGCCCGCTGCCAGTTACGGAAAATGGAAATGAGCATCTGTTGGTTGTG
>KE603265.1:0-10201 GCA_000444245.1 Botryllus schlosseri | reverse complement strand
TCGGAATTAGTACATCAATAGCTTACGATAAAGACCAGATGCATCAAATTTGGACGCATGGATCGCCAGCTCTAGGACTACAAAGTTTGCTGCTTTTAGCCGGCTCTGCAGTATGTTTGTCGGTGCATTCATCCGTGACTCACATCTTGCGCATCTATCAGTGGGTTGGCAATCTACAATACGATTTCAGATCACGATGCTGCATCGTTATTTCGTCTGGCTAACTAACCAGACCACTGGATATTATATAACGTCTTATCACGGTTTTGTTTTCACTCCTCATCCTAATTCCTACGTCCCTCGATAAATATAATATTATTTCTTTAATTATATACTATAGACGCAAATCCAACACGTGCATATATTATAATACTTTTTCAACGACATACTGCACCCTATCCTTAATCCTAACCCATAGGAAATTAGGTAAATAACATTTTACATTTCCAATTACGTGAGCCATGATTATCGATCATTCAAAACACGCTTATATTACGTCACAATGACATCTTACATAGCATACTATGTACGCACATAACGCATTTATTACTACACACTCTGAACTAGACTTGAATTGTTGTTAAATACGACGCTACGGTTGTCAAGGAGCACGGTTGAATTTATGATTATTAAATTACATGTTCAACAGCAGCAATTGTAATTGTAATTGTAATGTAATTGAGACATTCATGAAAGTAATTGTAATTGTAATTGTAATTGAGCTGAAATAATGTAATTGATCCAACTCTGGTCCCCACCTGGTCGGTCCAATGGCACACGACCATGGGAACTATGAGACTTAACGCTCAGAACTCAAGTTTTTCAACTTGTTTTGTTGTCTACTATAATCTAAGCTACAGCAAGCCAGTGAAGAATGTTTCGTCGCCACCTTGGAATAAAATCGATTATATTAACTCAAATGTTGGGATAAAATCACGTTTTGATTTCCGCCGAAACTTACAAAAATTAATGCCACATACATATTACTGGAAATCGACATTTTGACTTTCGATTACCTCGTAATAGCGATAAAACACCACTGGTAACTATGATTTACAGCCTTCATATATGTAGTCGTGTTTCTCCTGGTAATCAGTTGGTCCAACTATTTTGCTTGATTTGGCTATGGTAATTGAATTGACAATAGTTCACTCGAGGATGGTATTGATTCAAAAAATATGTGCCATTATATACCCTGATACAAGCCCTACAATTCACATCAAAAATTATTTTGGGTTTGTTAATCTGGAAGGTGATATAGAAAAATGTATCTGTCGATCCAAATTTATTTTGCACCCCCTAAAATGTAAATCATTTGTCACAGACCCCATAACTCACGCAGGTCGAGGTTTTTTGCGTGTGAGGAAAGATTCTGCCAGCATATCATTGGTGGCGAAGTCACGTACTGTAATCATGGGATTACCACAAATAATTTTTCAAGTATTTTCGGTCCCAGTATCTCATCGGTACCACATCCCCCCTATGTTGCTGTTGCTAAACTACGTGCCTCCTATCAACATCAAGTTGTATGTTGCTGACGTAGTCGTACCCAACCAGGTTTTGTTGCGAACGTGAGCCTCTGAATTACCAAGGTTCGTAAAATAACGAACACTCCACTGAACCGAACGTTCCCACCATTCCAACGCTCTAAACAACAGATGTCAAACTCAACTAAGGTCACGGGCCGGATGACAACCTTTTGATCGCTTGCGGGCCGGACCAGTCGAATGATTCCAAAATCTATAGCTTATATAAGTGGATGTCAGAGGCGCATTTCAAACTTCAAGAGTACATATGGAGCCGCATGAGAACACTAGAATAGGCTACTTATAAAGAAAATTTAATGGTAGCCAACCTACCTCTGGATCTCGCCAACCAGCTAATTCAAAAGCATGCACAATCACTTGTATAGAGTCTATATCGGTTATTTTAGCATTGATAGACGCATATTGACGAGTGCAATACATTGAAAGCAACTGAAAAGGCATATCATTACTACAACATACTACTAGCCTATGTCATTATTTGATAGCTCTTCATACATTCCAGCACTTGATGCACAAGTTTGTGGTGGATTATACACTGAGTAATATTGGACATATTGCAATTTATACTTGACTATGAGGTGTTATTTTGATGCTATTGAAATTACGTCGAAATTAACTTTTCACATAGACGATTTATAAAGGTGTATGACCAGCATACCTCTAGATATATCCTTGTCTAACGGGTATTCATCCATGCTTTTGATGCTAGTTTGTAATAATTCTCTTTTCCGATTTTCCGATTCGGCCATGAAGGCTTTAGACCAGAGCTTTGGAGCTAGCAAAAATTTTAAACTGCTCTAACTCCGGATCTGGAGCTCTCTGCTGTGATGAAGTAGCTCCGGAGCTCATTGGTACCCGTGCTCCGGCTCCAGCTCCAGCTCCGTAAATAGTTATTCGACTGTCGATAACGTCATATTCGCATGAGAACTCGCTTCACGGCATTCTGGCCTACCGCATCAAAACACGAATGCGACGGCGGTGCACTTGATCATATCAAGTCATACAGTTGACTGTAATCTTGTAATTGTGATATTTTCCAAGTGTAACTGCAGCAAGCGCAACATGAGTGCATGTCGCGACCAAAAAATCCGTTTCCGCCAAATAGGCTACCCAATGGGTTGAAATTCGATATTGATGCGCTCGTTACTAGGGCTGGGCACAATGATTCGAGTACTCGAATCTGAATCGAGAATTAATTTTAATGATTCGAGTCGAGTAGTAAAAGACGATTTTTTCGAGTACTGAAATTATCCGCTTCTCGCCACTGAAAGTTAAAGTACCAACGAGAATTGTAGTTTTTATACTAGTTTCCACTGAGAAAGCCTTGAAACCTTGATTGGCCGTGTCGCCGCATACGAGACATAGTACACAGCTGTGAACGTTACTGGAACAGCATATTTCCGAAGTCGTGATCATCCCACAACATTGTGCAATGAAATCGGTATGGTCGAAAAAATACAAAAGTATCTTTAATGTGACAGATAACAGGCATTTTATCCTTTGTGGTGGCATAAAAGGTACATATCTTAACTTTGACATATTACATTCTGTTGTGACGTCATAATGAGTGATACTCGAATACTCGACTCGACTCGAAGCGTAATACGTGATTCAGAATCGAATCACTCAGGTACTCGATTTTGCCCAGCCCTACTCGTTACCAGTCGGTCTGGTGTCGATCAAGTTTACAGGAATATAGAGGTTTTTTGTTCAAAAGAATCGAGTAAATGCAAAACTAGTGCCAATAAGAATCTGATGTGCGTGACAATTCAGGAATACGACTGTTTCAAGCAGACAAGAATAAACGCATCGAACAGATAATTACACACGGGACAGCGCGCATTCAATCACTAATTCCGCTCTATTATATCCTACACCATGGGGTTCGAGCATCGAATTGACTAGCTCGCACCGCGGCCTGACAATAGCGACGTTATGGGATGCGTTTCTCCATTTACGTTCGTAGATCCTTACAGCAATACACGGTCATGCGCAGGATTGAATTCCAATTCGCAGGCATACACAAAAACACACTGTTAAATTTCGCCGTATGATTAAAAACCCATCATCAAAGAACGGGCATTTGCTCGTCTTATCCATAGAGTAAACGGCCTACAGTATCTCTGAGTGCGCACATGACTAATTCCATTATAATTTAGCAAATTTTTTGAGATTTGTAATGCATACTCTCAGAATTGTCCAATATTTACATATGTTGTTCTTTTTTGAATTCAAAGTTTATTAAAAAAAAAAATAATTGAAAAATGTTCAGCGGTTCAAAAGATATTGCGATTTAAAATCCTCTCGTCACTAGGTGGTGCTACTTTCAAAAATCTTTGAAATCGATATTTTTCGCTCAAATGATGGTAGAGAACCAATTAAAATGTCCAATTAACCAATTCTGGGGCCAAGGAATTCAATAAAACCAACTGTTTCGCCCTAAACTCAATGAAAAAAAAGTTACGGATGAAAAAAAAAATGGGGGGTACGGGCTTGAAAATGTCTGTAGGATACGGCCTACACAAAAAAAATTCTTGTGAAATGTGCTTTTAAGGAGTATGGTTGATAAAAAGCTTGATTTTAAATTTCCCAGTTATTCCACNNNGAAATATGCATTACATAAAAATTTCATGGTCCNAANCCANATCCCTGCTCACCGCAAATACTATTATCACCAGTCAAATATATNAATTAATTTCATTATTTCGGTTTTCAAAATTTTTCAAGCAGAATCCATGCGGAACCACCGTCAAGTCTTTTGTCACGGTGTCAAGTAGAATCCGTGCGGAACCACCGCACCANAAGACGAACGGAAGGTAGCATCTATCTCGCCGCGCGCGAGAATTAACCTGTTTTTCAGATTAAAGAAAAAGATTGGTATCGCTGGGATACATTGACTTAGCATAAATATTTAATCTACATCTGCGCTGTGCAGTTAGATTNAACAGTCNTACCGTCGTACCTAGACCTTAGAGCCGTACACGTGGTTGCCGTACAGACTTACCTTAGTGCCGTACAAGTGGTTGCCGTACAGACTTACCTCGCCTTACACGCGTTTGCCGTAAACAGATTACCAACGTACACGCAGTTGTCGTTGCTCTTTAAAACATACAAACAGCGCAATACATATACGGCAGCCTTAAGCTAAAAAGATTTACCTGCAGTCCAGGGCTGTCGTGCCTGCAGTCTTCACAAACATACGGCTTGCGCTGTATTGCCTGCAGTTTCGACACACATACACGGATCGCGCAAACTTAGGCTGCCTTGCCTGCATTTCGGACACACACACAGCTACTTTGCTGTCGCACCCGTTCTTCCAAACAACAGTGCCTGTAGTTTTAATAAGCACACGGTTTCCTTGTGGCCTCACCTGCAGATAAGAAATACAACATTGGCATATTAGCATACGCGCAGCTGCCTTGCTTGAAGCTTCCTGTTTAAAAGAGTGAGGTTGCCTTGATTGAACTGAAAGATAGGCCTGTCCTTGCACAACCACGCAGTTTCGGATTCAACCAAGAAATAGAAAACTTCACTTACCTTCAGTAGTGAAATCCACAGCCTTGCGGTCGCGCGGCGTCTTGACGTTCTGAACAGTCTTCTAAACGGGTGTTGTGGCTGTGCGTCCCTCTTGCACAGAAGCAAACAGGAACCACCTGAAATACAAAATACAAAGATTAGCAACATATCAGGATTAAAACTAACTGACATACAAGGAAACTGAGCGGTAAAGACAACAGCAGACAGCTACATAGGCATAGAAATTGCCGATATTAGGTTTAGAGTATTGGAGGAATTGGACAAAGTGACAGTAGAGATTTTGACAAGGCGACATACCACAACGCATAAATAGAAGCTTGTAAACAACATACGAGCGTAATACAGTTTGTGGAGATCAATAAATACCAAATAAAATAGAAATATCGCCACAAATTCCAGGCTGCGGACAGAAGACCCGCGATTAGATAGACATTCGGACGGAACAAAGGACACCTTTGTCCCCCAATTTTTTGATTGTCTAGCGGCATTGTTGATATAACTAGCCACAGAGCGGTCAGAGGCTAAAAGAATGAAAGGGAGAACTAGGTCAATCGACCTAATCTTCAGTGTAGATATAGAATTGAAACAAGCGATTCAGCTGGTAACAGAAAATGAACAACTGAAAGAAAATATTGCACAACTTGAAGGCCTATTCCAAAACGGCAGACGTGCATACAACCTNACCTATGAAACGGAAGAAATAAGAACAGAGATAATGAAAAAAACAAAAGGAATGATCAAAACGGAAGGTTATACAGTGTGGCTGTACAAACCTAGAAATCAGAAATACACAATAAACATCAGGGCAGTTCCCACTGAGATTGAAAACAGTGAAATAAAAGAAATATTATCGGCCTTAAACTGCGGAAAAGTTGGTACAGTTGAAAAAGTGCATCACAAGGGCACACACGATATACAACGGCTTCAGGCGAGTCGAGCTTGAAGACGAAATAAGGGAAAACATTCCTGAAATGTTGGAAGTAGATGGTGTGAAGTGCAGAGTCTTCCAACCTATGGGAAGGGAAAAACTCTGCAACCTTTGCTTCGGCAAAGATCACATCACAAAAGACTGCTCCAATGAGATAGTCTGTTGGTATTGTAAAAAACCTGGACACAAACAAAATAAGTGTGAAAGAAAAAACGAAGACTTTCCACGTCTGAANGAAACGAACACAGAAAAAGTAAAAAAAAATAGCCTTGAAAAGGCTGGAACAGTACAAAAACCAGAAGATGACGAGAGTACATCAAGCGAGAAAGATGAAGAATTGAGTGATGATGACTCTGTCAAACAAGCACCCAAATACAGTGAAAATAACGAAACCCAAGAAAAAACAATTGTAGAGGAGGTAGAAATAGAATACGTGCCGAACCTGTCTTCTGATGGCTCGGACACAGACGAGGGAGAGAAAGAGGAGAAGGGAAGTAAACAGGCTGAAAACGAATGTGACAGCCCCGTGGTAAAAAAATTCACTGCGGAAGAAAAAGAACAAATCTTGCAGAGGTGGCAACAGTCCACCTCAAAAGCGNGGAAGCACAGGAACAGAAATAATCGGCAACCGAAATTTAGGCATCAAGATCAAACAACGCCAACGCAGAACAGATTCACCCCTCTTACCAAATAAATAAATTCAAGATCGTAACAATTAACATAAATGGTATGCACAGAAGTTGGAAGAAGCTAAAATTAATACTAGAAAAGAAGAAATTAGACATACTGTGTATACAAGAAACGCATAAATTAGACAAGGAATCGATAAAAAAGGGATGCGACCAATTGAACTATATAACATATTTTAACTGCTTGAATAAAAATGAAACTTGGAACGCTGCGACAAACGACAAAAAGCTGTACTTCCAAGGCACAGCAATATTAATCAGAAAAGAGCTAGCAGAGAAGTACCAGATAAAAGAGAAAGCAATAGTCAAGCATAGAGCACAAAAAGTAAGCTTAAAGAACCAAGACAACAATACAGAAATCTGGAACGTGTATGCTCCCGCAGAGGTAGGCAAGCAACAGACAGATTTCTTTAAAACGATTAATAGAAAAATGAAAACAAAAATAAATAGAAAGGTCATATGCGGCGACTTCAACATGATCTGTCACAAGCTAGATGCTCGATTTGTTGATAAATACAGACCTACCGCTGCAGCAAAAAGCTGGAAGGACACTTGTAGGGAACACAACCTCATAGATGTCTTCAGAACCAGACACCCCTTGAAAAAACTTTACACAATTAAAAGATTCCATCAAGAGAGAAGGATTGACAGGGTGTACTGCTCCAAAGAGATACAACAAGAAATACAAGGATTTGAATATAAAATTAATTTGATGTCAGACCACTTATACATGGGAATCTTGACAATTANAAAACTTNAATCAAACAAATGGGGTCCAGGAATTTGGAAAAATAATGTTGAATTATACAAGAATAAAGCGGTTAGGTCTGAGATAACACAAATATACGAGTTATATGCAGAGCAGAAAAAAACGAACAGTCACATCACTGAGTGGTGGGACGGAATAAAAACCGTTATAAAGAACGTATTAATAAGGAACGGGAAAGAACTGAGTACGGAAAGGAAAAAAAGAATGAGAATCCTAACAGCCAAGATAAATAACGTAGAAAGGAATTCGGCAGAATTTCACGAATTAGTTTCGGAACTAGGAGACCTAGAGAAAGAAGACTTCAAAAAATCATTAATACAAACAGGTATTGGTGATAGAGAGATAAACGAAAAACCAAGTAAAGAATTCTTCGAAAGACTGAGATCCAAGATAGAGAAACAAAACATAACACAATTAGTAGATGATGATCAGAACTTGCTAACAGATGAAAAAGAAATAATGGGAGAAGTAATGAACTTCTACCAAAATTTATGGGGCAGAAAACCAACAACAGATAGGCACAAACAATGCCAATTTGTAGAAGAAGTAAAGAACATAGAAATAACAAAAGAACAAAGGGATATCCTTAACGGTCCCATTTCTGAAGATGAAATAAAGGAGGCTATCGATAAAATGCAGAACGGGAAATCGCCGGGCAGCGATGGACTATCTGCTGAATTTTATAAAGCCTTCTGGAAATTGATTAAGACTGAACTAACAGAAGTCATGAATAATGCCTTTTTGTTTAATCAACTATGTGAATCCTGGACAAAGGGCATAGTTAAAATGATTTATAAAAAAGGAGATAACAAAGAACTTAGAAACTACCGTCCGTTGACACTACTCAACACGGACTATAAGATTCTATCTAAAATAATTAACAGAAGACTGTCAGAGATCATGCCTAACATCATTTACAAAAGCCAAAAATGCAGCGTGAACCAACGCTACATTCATGACGCCACCCTGAACATTAAATCAGCCATCGATTACACCAAGTATAAAAAGAAGCCCTTATTCATAGCCAGTTTCGACCAAGAGAAGGCTTTCGATATGGTAAATCATGAATATTTGATGAAATTGATCGAAACANTGAACACTNGACACTGGACAAAATTCCACAGATATATCGAAACGACGTATAAAAAAGCAACCAGCAATGTAGTGGCAAATGGGAAGATATCGCAGACAATNAANATCAAAAGAGGAATAAGGCAGGGCTGCCCAATGAGTATGTCACTGTACGCCATTGCGGCAGACCCCTTGATAAGAAAAATAATAAAAGACGAAAATATCAAAGGTGTTTCGATAGGCAATCAGGGCGAAATGAAAATGCAGCAGTACGCTGACGACCTGACAGCAACAGTAACGGACGAGGAATCTATAATAAAAGTCCTGCAACATCTGCAGGACTTTGAAAGAGCCACGGGCCAGAAAGTTAACAAAAAAAAGACACAAATCCTTGCGACAAACAAGGAAGCGAAGAAAAGAAGGAGAAACCCAGAGATCAACGAGTTCTACCACGAACAAATTAAGGTACTGGGACTCCTCCTAGGGGAGAAGAACGTAGAGGAGATGTGGATGAGAAAAATAGCCAAAGTTAAAAACATACTTAACTTATGCAAAGGAAGAGACCTTACCTGGATTGGTAAAAAGAACGTGCTTAACAGCTTGGCAACCTCGCAGATTCTGTATGTGGCGCGAGTGTATCCACCTGGAAAACAACATACAAAAGCACTTAACAAACTGTTCTTTGAGTTTCTTTACTACCCAGAAAAGATGGAGACGATATCCAGGATTAAACTAGCCTCAAGTAAAGAGAAGGGAGGCATGGCAATTCCATTCCCAATATGGAAAGCCACTACTAGCGACATAATGAAGATGAGAGACCTAGCTAATATTGACACACCAGAAGAATTTTGGCAAAAACACGCATTATATCAATTAGGAACCAAAATCATCCAAATTAATCCGAAACTGTACACCAACAGCACCCCGCACAAAAATGTACCAAATAAAGATTGGGCCATAACATGGAAAAAATACAAAAATCTGAAGTGGGGAAGAGAACAGCTTCAAGAAGCTAACTTCAAAACAATATATACTACATTAACAGACATGCGGGAAGAAAAGGANGACACGATCACAAACATCAATTGGCTAGGACTTAACAAATCAAAGAAAAACAGAGAGATACAACCAACAAATAAAGAAAAGATTATAAATTACAGAATAGCACAANACGGATATAACTTTGGAACGAACAAAAAAAGACGTGGAATGCTAAAAATAATAAAAGGGAAAATGGAAGAACACAAATGCAAATACTGCAAAATAAAAGAGGAGACGGTAGACCACGTATTTNCCGAGTGCACAGTGACGCTAGCGGTTCTGAGAGGCGTGGAGAGAATCCTGGAATTGTCACCTGCAAAAAGAGAAATGATATTAATGAACAAGCTGAATTCAGATGGCTTGGTACTTACATTGTTATCAATCTACAAAAGAACGGTGTTGACACAAAAACAACACCTTGACATCGAAAATATGTACTTGAAGGAAGAAAAGAAATGGAGAAGAGACGCAATCAAGAAAATCATGGGGAAACTGTTGCAGAGATTCAAGCTGCACGAAAATACCCAGAAGAACAAAGAAATAAAGAGTTGGACGGAAAAAATAACAACTTTCCTGTCCAAAGAAGAATGAAAAATTGGACAGGAAATGTGAATGCCTT
>ATSW01103629.1:0-17918 GCA_000444245.1 Botryllus schlosseri | reverse complement strand
ACAAACTAGCCCAAATAAAGCGTTTTTGTGACTAATTCGAGGCTGAAACTATCTATTTAGAGGACGATGCCAAAACTGCCAAAAATAAAAATCGAAAAATGCCAAAAATAAGTTATTTTTGGCAGTTTTGGCATATGCCAAAAATAACACGGCCTGTATATACCCTATGCAACGCAAGCTACGGGCTTTTGATATATTACTATTCCCCACGACAGCTTCCTAGATTTTTGCGTCTGTAGGATTGCCAAGTCACTATTCCGAGAGGCAAGTCCTTCTCTGATTTTAACGTTCGACCCTACTCAGCTCAAGCCATTTTTAGTTTATCACCCAGTCAATCTAAAACCGAGTAATTTGACGAAAGGTCGCGCCAGACAAAATCACAATTTTCAGTCACGAATCATCAACGGTTCATGTTTCGTCATCATGAACCTGAAATGTGACGTAATAGCGATCTTCCACTGCATGGTAGATATTAGGAAGTGATGTGATAGTGAAGTTTGTTTAGATCTCCGGTTTTTGTAGTAGTTTTAGAGTGAACTTTAAGTTCCTAAATCTAAAAAAAAAAGATATATGACACTAGAATATATTGTCGAATACTTGAAATTGAAAAAAGCCTTCACGGGCCGCACAAAATGTTCTCGAGGGCCGCATGCGGCCCGCGGGCCGCGTGTTTGAGACCTCTGCATTATAGATTACAACCGTAGGTTAGTAATCTGTGGGCTAACGACGATATAAGTTGGCATATTCTATGCGTCCTTTGATATAGTCGTAATCTAGCGTTAGCCCTGCATATGCGTTGTGGGGAATACAATATATTTAATTGGAAACGCGGACGTTGGAATCTGCTTTATTGTTATTGAACCGCGAGTCGGGTTTCTCTTATGTCTGGGAATCTATTGGATCGAAAAGTGACACAGCAGTGCGACCATGGAAATTTGAATTATATGTATGTGCAACTAATATTCCTTGTAAACTGCATATAACGGTTCCGCATTGGCGATTTCGCTTCTGTGAATGACTGCTTTTGAGCTTTTTACCATAAAACACTGAGCGTAGTGAGCAGTCTGAGCACTTCTTGAAATTGGTTGGCAGTTGCACCAACTTGTTACTAGTGGCAACTAGAGTGAAACTGCAGCGCCGTAGTCGGGTGGTTATAATTGAGCCTATGGCCGTGGGAGTATTTCGTGCAAAAAATCTCACCATATGTTACAAATGCGCCGGAAAATATAGGAATTTTTCAATCTACTCAGAATTGCTTCGCGGGCCGGATGAAATCGTCTGGCGGGCCGGATGCGGCCCGCGGGCCGTATGTTTGACACCCCTGCTTTAGACCCTAACACCGATAGAAACAGGAAAGGCTTCAGTGGAGGTTGACTTGTCGCATGAGAAACATTGCAACAATCTGCTCCGCAAATCGGATGTGACTTTAGTTAAGAAGATGGAATTTAGAAGCCTTCCCAAGTACACATCAACTTCATTCGCATATGCCCTCGAGAACGCGATACAGCACATCACATATTCGTCGAATTTCGACCCGCGCTACGTAACTACTTTTCACCCCGACGCCCGTAAACAAAGCGACAAGCGGTTGAATAGACAAAGAGCGAATCGTACTCGTAAAAACCATTGGCATACAGTTTATTTATAGAATCAATCGGGGAATTATATACACACACACATAGGCCTATACATATAGCTTTATATGCAATATCGGCTAGGGAAATTTCAGATAGAGTCAAGTACGGCGCACCTTTAATAAATCATGTTTGCCAGAATTCACATGAAGATAGCCCATCCCGCCCATCGTAATCCATCAACTAATTCAAATCTTCTTTTATAATATGCATTGCTCCTGGTGGAGCGTAGGCAGGCGGTAGCTCATATTGACGAGAGGCATTCGGCATCTGCGGTGCTGTTGTTGAAACCATCATCTGCTGGTTGGGTCCGTACACGTACTGATGCTGCATCGCATGCGACGCATATGGAAATACTGCGACGGAACTTTCCTGACAACATATTCCACCGCAGCAGTATGCCGCATGCACAATGGTGATCACCATAGATGCAAAACATATAATCGCAACACCGGTGTGAAGCCAAGCTAATGATGCACTGCATATTGCAGACCCCGACGCCGTGTAAGCAGAAAGAATCACTCCCACACCTAGTACGACAGCGGTGATTATAGCCATCGTCATGTTTGCAGCATGCAGGCCTCTCGTTGGTTTGTTCTTGACGCCAATCCCAAGAGCACCCGTCGTTGCCAAGAGTAATCCACACCATATGCCTTGAGACGAGGAAGACAAACGTTTCACAAAAGCGCAGTAAAAGGAATATTCCAAGTTAGCACCGACGATCGCAGCTGATATTCCGAGCAGAATCGACAAAGCTCCCAAAAATATCTCAGCTCTCCCAAATCCGAATATGGCTGTACGATACTTTTCCCGCGGGTCCAGTGATCTTGCTGGTTGTATAACGGTTATAGCTTGAGATGATGTGGCGCCGACATCACTCAGTGTCGTTGGAGAACGCAAATCCATTACAACAATCGACACCGATACAAATTACGCCTATCAAAGATTATGAATGGAACTATGAATTCAAAAGAAGTAGGATTCACAAATCATTACATTCGTGTTGGCTACAGAAATCAGAAATGGTCGCTCATCTTGACTAGATCACGAGGTCTGAAGGATGTAGGTGGGTTTGGCAAAACGAAATCTGTGATTCCGCTTCCGAAAGTATAATGTAGTTCTCAAGGGTGAAGTATCACGCTCTTGTTCTCTGTATCCAGGGGTGTTCAAACAACTCTTTTTTTCAAATATCATCGGCTTCATTGTCAAATAGTCAGGTTAACCTAACAAACAACGTTTCACACCAAATTTGACTGAATTCCAACCAGTAGATGCCTAGGTCAGCCAAATTGAAATTTCGGCCATCATTTATGGTGGCAAATTTCGTCACTCGACATGGTCAAAAATCGTATTCCAGGCATGCCTGAATGGGCAGGGATGCATTTCCACTCGTTTACATCTTGACAAGAGCATATGGTAGATGTCGGATGAAGATATCGCCGATTAACGAAAAGGATATGACACGGATTATAGCTGGAAATTAGTCCACTTCATTGAAATAGCCAGTTGAAAAGGATGGTTATCTTCTTTGCAAATAAGTATTTTTAACACTGAAATTATTGACAACGAAAAGGAAATAAACTAACAAGCAGGTAAAATACGGGTATATATATCTTTCTTAAGTGATAGCCAATGCATAGAAGTATTTTTATCGGCTCCAAGTAGATTTCATGAAATCTAAACGAAGCTTGTGACTGTATTTTCCGCAATACAGTGTGCTATTAAGATATCATATTTTTGCTTTTCAGCACTCCTATATTCCTTTTGCCAGCGAATTATGATTATGGACAATATTTCCCATTCTCAGTGGAATCACATTATCCATCACATGAGTAGTGAACTCGGTTCATGTACCAATAGGATGCTCGAGGAATCTCGCATTTGGTTGATAATAATCACGGTTTT
Organism: Botryllus schlosseri; assembly: GCA_000444245.1. Classification (NCBI taxonomy): domain Eukaryota; kingdom Metazoa; phylum Chordata; class Ascidiacea; order Stolidobranchia; family Styelidae; genus Botryllus; species Botryllus schlosseri. The sequence continues at coordinate 14,379 of ATSW01103629.1, read as the reverse complement.
CCTCCTATCAAAAATTATCGCATTCTTGTCATTTAATTTATCTCGATATTCGGTGACTACCATTTAATTCTCTTCATTATTCATTTTAGTGGAGCGCCGATGCTTTTTATCGAAATTTAACAAGGGATTTGAGTTGGTATTGAACGATACCCAGAGGACTAATGTGCTTTATAAACTGGTGAGTTACCATTGGGTTTTCTTGAGGCTTGCAACGTTTTAGAGCACATAAAACATAGCGTCAACACTCAGGTGAACTACCAGAAATGTCGCTTGGACATCATATGTCGTTAAGCAGTTCAAAGTAAACGGTGACTGGACTTGTCTGGGTCTTGCTTCGAGCATAATTCATGATATGTTGAAGTTCCTGTGCCCTATCCCAGTTATGCAGGGTATAACCTGCCGTTGATCGCTCTGACCTGATTCTGAGTTTTCTTCTGATTGCAACGTCACCATTCCCAAAGTTCGTATCTTTTTCATACCTGGCAACATGAGCCATGATCTCATTCGCAGAGACGTCAATTGCATCGCGTAGCATTTCTCTGCTACTCGACATTGAAAGATTCAGGGCATTAATCTACTGCAATGGGGAATGGGCCACGCCAACGAATAGCGTTTCATTTCTGGTACTTCAAATAAGCCTTGATATTTTATGTACTCGAAACTTTGCGAGCTTCCGGAAAATCAAATGGTGACTCGCTAAGCTTATAAAGCACATTAGTCATTTGGTTTTCTTTTTATATCATCCCAAACCCCTTTTTGTCATAGAATAATATAAAGCATTGACGTTCTACCATGATAAATGTAAACAATTACTTGGTGGACACCAAATATAGGGAATGACATAAAGAGAGTACGATAACTTTTGCTGGAAGAAGATCTGTAACGCTTATTATCAACCAGGGGTGATATTTCTCAAACATTCAATCAGTGAATGGCCGGATTTCACTAGCCTATACTTATAAAAATGGCTATCCTGAGCATATATTGAAATGCTCATTCGCAAGAGTTATAAAACGTTCGGATCAACCTCCCAATTATGGACCAGAAAAATGCTCGGTATTTTTACATCTACCTTGGCTAGGTAACGTGTCCAATCGTTTTGAAAAATTGATCAAATCGGTGGCGTTGTTATTATAGTGTAAATGCGCATGTGGTGTATAGTATACAACCAAACCACTTCTGCCAAACTTCCGAAAGGATGTACTTCCTGCTTTAAATGCAAGTAACGTCGTCTACGAATTTAAGTGCCACTGTGATAGTAGGTATCAGAGATGAGCGGATTTGGAATTGCCATATCGTAATCCCAATCCGAATCCGAATCTTTTAAATTCAAATCCTAATTCATACTTTTTTCATATTCAAGTCCATGTCCAATACTAATCCGATTCCAACTGGAAGTTTAGAAAAATGCTGATCAATGCAAGGGAGGGATTGGGAAATTTTCTTTCACAACCAACGATTGCCTTGATTTAAGATAACCTAGTAACCATAAGTACATTCATAACTGATCTGAATAAAGTTTGCCGCCATTCGCCACACAACATATCAATCTCCCAGAAAATAGGTAAATCCAATCAAAATCCGTTCTGAAAAAAATCTTTAATCCTAATCCAATCAAAATCCGACAAAATTTCACAAATCCAGTTTTTTCAAATCCTAATCCTAATCCATGCTCATCTCTGGTAGGTATGTGGGACGTACATCACAAAGATTGTTTGAACGGATAACGCAACACATGCCCAAATTGATTTGCTCAAAAACTTGNGCAAATGACCGTACGGAGTTCGCACGCGAATGCAAATTAGCCGCAAAAACTGACTCTTATGACGATTATCAAGCGTACGGTTCGTCAATTGGCCAATATTTAAGTGAGAACCCTTCTTCCGCCCAAAACTATAATGACCAAATGTTTACTGTCATTGCGCGAGGCAGATCCTTGTTTCATCTGAAAGTCTTAGAATCAACAATCATCCAATTGACCAAGCCTATTTTATGTAGACAAAAAGATTTTATGTACAACTTACAAATTTCCCATTAGTGCGTTCTAATTCGTGTTTGTTATTGTTTAGTTTCCAATTGNTATGTTACTATAGTACCGTACAGTTCAAAGTTTGTTATTGTTGCCATTGTTACATTGCGGACTTCATGNTATGTAATNNCTGATTGTTGCGTCATACTTCGCCTTTCTGGTTTTGCTTTTCATTTTGTTTAAAGCCCTTTAGTGTGCCGTTAACTCTTGAAAAGAGGCACCCGAAAAGTCTTCGAGTTGAATAAATATTTTACTGCAATGGATGTTGTATTGAAAGCTATCTTCAAGTTCTGTACCACGAACCAATTGTTTCTATACTTATAAATAACTGAACGATATTGTGCTTTCGCTGGAAGTCGAAAACAATGACCATAAGGCTTAATTCGCCTCAGAGAGTAATATAGGAGTGCTGGAAACAAAATATTGCGATATCATAATATTAAAATGTATTATAAAGTATACAGCCACAAGATTCGTTAAGATTTCGTGAAATCTACCGGCAAAAATCTACATATAGAATATAACTTGAGAAATATATTTCCCCTTATTCTACCTGCTTGTCAGTATATTTCCTTTTCGTGGCTGTTAATTTCAGTGTGTAAAGTACTTTGTTTGCAAATTAGATCATCATTATTTTATCGTAGTTATTTCAATGAAGAGGACTGATTTCCAGCTATCCCATGTGATATCTTATATTCGTTAACTGGCGTTGTGTGTATCCAACCTCTACCATAGACCCGTGTCAAGATGGAAACGAGTGGAAAAAGTATCCCGTCCCTCTTCAGGCATGCCAGGAATACGATTTTTGGCCATGTCGGAGTAACGAAAATGGCTGCCGTAAATACTATTATTTCCAAAATCGGCCGAAATTTCAATTTGGCTGACCTCGGCATTTACTAGTTGGAATTTAGCCAAATTTGGTAAGCAACGTTTTCTTTAGGGGGTAACCAGACGATTTGACAACAAAGCCGATGAAGATTACCCCCCAAAAAAATTTTTTCAACATTTCTTAGTCCAGGGGTTCCCAAACTGTTTATGGTCGCGACCTCAAATTCGGATTTGAAAATGTTGCGCGACCCCACCTCTCAAATTGACGTGCTGGTTACTAAAAATGGTCCATACTATCGCCCAAACCTGCTCACGGCCTATGTGTGACACTGGTGACAGGTTCACATTCCTTACGGGTCGAGTTTTCTTCTATTTTGAAAAATTAGTTAAAATATTCAGAATTGAGCTGCCGATTATATCCGCTTCATATGCATTCTTCTAACAGTCATTCTTATTTAAATGTCGTGTCGACCGCAGAGAATAGCCAAACGCCTCCATTGGGGTCGCAATCCCTAGTTTGGGAACCCCTGTGGTCTATCCGTCCGCCGAAACACAATGACCTTAACAATGACCAATCAAGTCGATCGATTGTTCAGAATAATGCCAATGTTCCCACTTTGACGGCTATTTCTTGATGGTTACATTGCCCTGACACGATTGTAAATTATATTTATGGAATAAGTGCGACAGTAGATTTCGAATAAGACTAGTTCTATTACGTTTGAGAGATCGGGTCGCCAGCTACAGGACTACCAATTATGCTGCTTTTCTTCGGCTCAGCAATATACCTCTCCGTGTATTCAAGTGTGACATCTGCGTTGCGCATCCGTAGATTTTAGTAATCTATAGCCATAAATGGAAATCACTTTCGGTTTGCTCGCTCCACAGTGTATGCAACTATAATCGAGGGTGGATACTGTAGAAATTACAAGACGTGTCTGTGCAATTTACGCGATACGACTCATGACACTACGAATGGGTATAACCGTCGGCAATATATTCAGTTACCGTAATTCAGGTGGTATTTCATGCGGTTCTTATGACACTTTCGTTCATAAAAGTGACCAAAACATACCACGAAAATACTTATTACTATTGAAAGTTGAAATAGTAAGTATTTCTATCTGTAAATTGGTGGAGTATAAATTGAAGTAATCTAATAACATAATTTACTTGAGGAATCCCAAAAAATCAGAAGTACTTCGATTATGANCCCCTCTGTCTATATACTNTNTACCACATAGGAAGCTTATAATGTGTTGGTCTACTCAATTATAACTTTAAGGTAGATTCGATTCGTATGTCCGTCGATGCTGCAGGCAAGAGAAGAGTTATACACATGAATATTGCAATATGCATTGCTACGTACCGAAAACTGGTATAGGGCAGTCGTTCTCAACCGTGAAATCACGGGGCAGTTTCGCTTCATAACTGCTAAAACTTCAGGACTCACGTTAACAGCATGACAGTCAGTGACGAAATATCCTACTGTCCAAACTCATTTTAGTGACAAAATTCCGAACAGTCTACTGATACAGTCGTTTGAAACAGAAATTCCTGAAGGTTTTTTCCTAATCTGTCGTAATAAAGGAATTGAAACCTCGCGACATAATCCATTTTCTCACGTGATATACATAATTAACTTTCCAGAATATCTTCAAGGTGAGCTTTTAGATAGAAATGACTAGGCTGGAAGTTCATTAAAAATCTTTTCCTCAGTATCGGTGCCATATATGCGGTTATACCTAAAGGTGTCGTCAGAAGCATTAGGCGTTGATATTACATTCGCCACCATCTATCTTTGTGTAAATGAATTGTCGGCACTAGTTTATATCAAATCGAAGACGCCGATTTTCAATACACGACCGTGTATTTCTACCCAAGTTATACATATAGTATATTACTTTCAACGAAGTCACTTTCTTGCTGTTTATCATTAGCCTACAGTTGATATGATCGTTGCACGATAATTGAGCTACATCTGAACTAAAATCAGGGGTTCCGCGGCGGTCTGTGACTGTGCAAAACGGATCCGCGAACACAAAAAGGTTGAGAACCACTGGTACAGACTTGGACAACTAGATAATTCTAGNTGTCTAATTTCACTAAATTAGAGNGAAATNCCNGTAATCTAATTCTAATCTAATTTGTGAAATGTTTCNNTGCTCTNATTCTAATTCTAATCTAATTTGTGAAGTGTTCNTATGCTCTNATTNTAATTCTNATCNAATTTTTTGTTCCTTCAAATGCATATTTAACCGCGGCATTTTGAAGCAAGTAACAAGAATATCCAGTGTCAAGCCGCCATCGCATTACCTACACCAGTGATTCCCAACCTTTTTCGACTCATCCCCCCCTTTTCAAGCTCAACGCCGATCATCGCCCCCCAGATTTTGTGAACCGAAAAATCGGTATACAATCTGTAATCATCGATGGGTTTACTAAAAAAAGGTCAACTTGTCGGCTCGTTGTCGAATTTTACACTTTTGCAACTAAGTTTACGTGGGTTGACTAAAAAAAAGGTCATTTCTCCGACTTGACTCCAATATAGCTGTTTTAACGCGTCATCGCCCCCTTCACTATTTTCGCCCGTCTATCGCCCCCCTAGGCCGCCAAATCGCCCACGTTGGGAACCACTGACTTACACCGTGCAGAATAGTAGTTATTGTGCGACGCATAATAGCCATGCTGGCATAGTAGCTTGTTTGTTTGTTTTATTGAACAATTGTGACGCTTATCGCCTAATCATGTTATTTGCGCCATGATAATGAATGTTGTAATGTGCAATGATCATTATTCGCGTTCTTCCAAATTCACAGATCAGATCGCTGGCTGCAAAATATGACCTCGCGAGCCGGGTGTTAATGACTCCTGGTATAGTGCAAAACGAGCAAAGCTTGGTATACAGACGTTAATCATTCTCATGGTGATGAGACTCCACTGTTATTTGATATGAACTGAACTTTTGGCTGTATTTATTTCTCATTCACAATTTCATTCAATTTCCAAGTTTTTCCGAATTCAGTAATTCCTAATTCTAATTTTAATCTTATTTGGAAAAAGCTATGAAGCTCTAATTATAATTCTAGTCTAATTTGGAAAAATCTGCATTGCTCTAATTCTAATTGTAATCTAATTCGGAAAAAACTCGGCAGCTCTAATTCTAATTTCAATCTAATTCGAAATAGCTGAAAATTTTCCAGTTGTCCAAGTCTGCACTGGTATATGGCTTTATTGAAGCTATATTCCTAGCGAACTCGAATCAGTGTCACGCATAATCTCGATGTAGCAGCCCCCACTAGTATGATTTATGGTTCTATAGCAGAGGTCTCAAACACGCGGCCCGCGGGCCGCATGCGGCCCGCCAGGGCATTTTGTGCGGCCCGCGGCGACATTTTAAATTATTATTAATTTGACATTATATAAGTGTCACATATATCTTTACAGGTTATAACGTGAAAATTCCCTCTTATTTTGCTCCGAAAGCCTGAAACTATTCATCAAACTTCACTATCACATCAATTGCAAACGCTACCATGCAGTGGACGATGCACTATTTCGCCCCATTTCCACATTATGATGACAAAACCGGACCCTTAGACGATTCGTGCCTGATATTTGTGAGTTGGACTTGGACGCGACCTTTCTAGAATTATTCAGACTCGGACAAACTCGTTAGCAAAATGAAAATGACTCGAGTGGACTCGGAGTGACTCGGAATACCGTGAATTTGTTAGAACCATGAACGAAACAAACTAGACGCGTATCAGGGGAATAGTAATAGATCAGAAAGACGCAGCTTGGTATTTCGCTAACCAAGCAAGTATAGTTATGACAACCATTGGTAATCTGTTAGTTACATCTTTGGTCGCTAAACCATGTTATTAAAGCCACTTAAAGGTACCGAGTACCGTAGTGGTGCGTTCCAACGATGTAACAACAATGGGCCGNTCGGCGTTCCGACATTTCAATCACTAGGACACANTCATTAATATATTTATATTATTTATTTTTTCTGCTCCTATNTGAAGATATTNGGCNATGAGATCAATAGCCTACTTATCAGAAGNATACCCGAATCCTGGATTGGAATTACAATGCTCAACCTATAAAAATGTTTTGATATCAGATCAGTCTCTANNATCAATCTGTTAAATTCAAAATATTCATAGTAGCTGNAAAATTNTAACCCGATAGCTTTTATGATGGCATCATACATTTGTCCTCACATATGGTGTCTATATCTTATAATTAGGATAGAGTGGAGCAAAACGCCTATCGTAAGGGAGAAACGNCATAAAATCCTCCGTGCTATTCGAGNTGGTCTGAATTTCATAGTATCAACGCGAGATGNCATACCTAATCCAATATGAATGTATGGAAAGCTNATGTATCGGTTATCAGCAGTAAAGTCACGATTCATCCATGTTCGTCAAAACGCACACGAAGGCGTTTGCCCTACTAGGTCTTACAATTTACCCACTGATACCATGTTAAGGATTTCTTTTTCATTCGTATACAANTATANATGNTTACTAGCCCACTATAAATTGGATCCTGTACAAATGTTGCATCCCAAACATGTAATAACAAAAAACAAACTNATGGACGAAAATCTAAAATNTGGCGTGCAAAGGCAAATATTGTGCTGAAGTCAGTCAGAAAGGTCGCCCACTAACGNNGTTTTACCCCGCGTATAGGGTGAGCGTTTTAGCCACNAGGCCNCCATTATTTTCGAAACACTAACAAGGNGGTTATTTTGTGTATCTGACGATGAAATNACACTAAAATCACATCGAACATAGTAGGATCCTAAATAAAATAAGAAACTTTCATTCGGCGACCTCAATAGTTACGTTTCACCTAGTTATATTACGGTGATTTTTGTAAGAAACAAGTCAAAAAGTAATATATTATCGTGAAACTCACCAAGTCCCCTTTCAACTTCAGAAATTAAGGTGACAGCTCAGTCTGACCATTAGGCATTCGTTAGGCTATTGTGACTCATTCAACACTCACTCTTTTCGTGCCAGGCCTAAATTGATACAAGAGTAAATCAAATTTTGACGATGTGTGTTTACTGTCAGTCTGCTGAATCGGCTCGCTTTCAATAGGACAATTCACTCCCGCCAAATCAGGCCTACTTGGAAAGACATAGAATACTCCTATAAATGCTGCGGCCCGCGGTGTCGTCAAAACCGGAAAAATGGCCCGCGAGCACATTTGAGTTTGAGACCTCTGTTCTATAGGATGATCCAATACTCTAACCTAGATCCACACTGCCTGTCTCGTCGAACGGAATTGGACAGGCTTCCAATCTTGCCATAATTTAAGCTCAAAATGTTGACCTCTAGCACGTAACACGTAGCATAGCTACCCAAATAGCTCGAATATACGCACAACTGGCAATCTGACCTTAGCTCGAATTGGCGAAAGTGCAAACATGATATTGCACAACCGACGAGTAACTGTACAATGTACATGCCTAGGATTTATTGTGATGGCTGGATATAAACCACTTGCATTATTTGCCCTTCACAAAGGAAACATAAGGAATAACCCTTCCCCTCTCATTTTAGTATCGTGAACAACATGTTATTGCTTTGGAAAAAACATGTGGTGAGGCTCGTGGACGTGGACTACATACCGGGTTGGCGTATGCAAACTCAATCATATATTTGATAGATATTTGGGAAATGCTTTTCTATGAATACAAATCTCGTTCGTCGAGACAATCGTTCACACATTTTAAGATTAGTTTCTCGGTTTACGCCGGTACTTTCCGTCGGGGTTCAAAATGAACTGATGATGCAGCAACGAAAAAGTGACGTGCTGTATACATTGTGAATACTAATCGTGAATATTGGAGAAGGTAAACCAATCTTGGACAACACCCCGACATCCGACTTGTCGCACGGCCCACTTCTAGGCTTTAATAAGATGCCGCTTGCGCTGATCTCTTGGCGAGTAGAAACCTAGATAAACATCCAACAATTAAGGAGTCTGGAGTCGACCTCTGCGGGTTCTAGTCCGACCGAGGTCGACACCAGAACTCCTCCATAAGTGTTGGAGTTTTAGCTGGGCTCCTAATTGGCACGTGATCCACGTAAGCGGTGTCTTGTTTGTTTGTTTTTGGGGTATTCATGGTGTTAGTCGACTACTTTATGGTCTACTACACAGGGACGATATTCTTCTTATTTTCCGTAACTGCCGACTTATAGCACGGCCCCCCTCTAGGCTTTTGTAAGACACCGCTGACGCGGATGAGGTGGCGAGGAGGAGCCTAGGTACACCTGCAACACTTAGGTATCGAAATTCGGAAGTCAACCTCGGTCGGACTCGACGAACCAGCGCCCATTGGTGTTGCAGCCGCGGATTATACCACTGCGCTATCTCGCCACAGCGGTGTCTTGTGAAAGCATGGAGTGCGACGAGCTACAAAGTCGGTATTTACGGAATTAAAAATACAGAATATCGTTTGGAGTAAAATGACCACCATGAATAATAAACAAAAAACAATACAGCGCTTACATGAATGGGATGGCGAGGAGGAGCCTGGATAACCCTACAACACATAGGTTGGAATTCGGTAATCGACATCGGTCGGACTCGAACCCGCAACCCATTGATGTTGCAGCGTGGATTATACCACTACGCTATCTCGCCACCTCCAAAGCCAGTTGATATGAGTAAAACTTAGGGATGCTTTGAGCGTGAGGTTCACGTTCGCGTTCTGTGTGTGAACCTCTGAGATTTGGAGGTTCGAGTTGACAAACGAACCGTGGTAGGTTCTGCACTGTGAATCTTACTCATGTATTACAATTTCTCATTATATCGCCTTAGTTTGAAATTCTTCTCTTTGAATTTCAACTTCTGAAATTTCCGCATGGTGCTGACAACATGAAAAAAAATTCAGCACTAAACGAGCATGCACCTTGCCATTTTCAAAAATAATTTGCTCGAAAGTTTGCTCGCAATATTCAGCTTTCCGTTTATTGACTCTCCGCATCGAGTCATTGCAAATTTTGAGTCGCGTCAAGTCAAGTCAATCGATTTTTGAAGGTGACTCGAGTCAAGTCAAGTCACTCGTTTTTTGGAGGTGACTCGAGTCAAGTCGAGTCAAGTCACGAGTCAAGTCATACCAAGCCTCGAGAATACCAAGCCTGGAGAAGTTGAAAGAAATTGATATGGCACAATACACTACTAACCATCTACACATCCGTGAAAATATATACGCATAAACTATATTCGTTCGATTTAAATCACACAAGACGGTTGGTAAAGTTGGGTGCCGTGCAATGTAAGGACCGAGCCTTAATAGATTAATCTAATACTACCGTTACGACTACGCAGGTTGTGATCATTTCGTTTTCGGTCAGTATATTTGTGATGTAGCGATGGAGGATCATTGAAATGTGCAATCAGTGAACGACTGGTTGCTCTCACAAGTGACACCGGCGTATCGTGAATAATAATCCGAACATGCACAAGATGCAGTGATTTGATCGACACGGTTTACTTGATGACTTGAAAATCACTCGTAAATTTTGCTCCGAGTCACGAGTCAATCCGCATTTTTGAAGCGCCGAGTCAAGTCAAGTCAAGTCATTTTTGCAAAGTCACTCGAGTCAAGTCAAGTCATACGAAAAAGTTGACTCGAGTCATCCCAACACTGCCTTATTGTATCATGAAAACCAAATCCGTCCAATTGGGGTGTTGACTACTGTATAACTTGTTTTCGAAATAATATCTGACGCAAGTATTGAAACTGGTATATTTGTCCGGTGTAGCCGAGTCCTCGTCGAAATTGTTGGCAATGCGACGGAAGATATTGATTTGATGGAATTAGAATATCATTTGATTACCCCAGTTGATACATTTCGTGACGTTTAAAAAGTCAGCACTTAGCATGCACTTCAGAATTTTGGCACAATCGTTATATCTCTTGGCTGAAATGTAGGGTTAGAATTAGCAACATGACGTTATGTGACGCCATAGGTTCACGTTCGCGTTCACACAGAACCTTTCAAAAATGTTCGCGTTCACACGAACCTGAACCTTTAGGAGGATCACACCATCTCTATTAAAAGCTTGATATTGGTCAAGAACAAGTTTACGGCTTCATGTCGCGGCCCGCGGTATTGTTCACCTGGAATGTAAATGCTATTACTTTCACCCTTTCGACTCCATAACTTTCTACTGATAAAAATTATATGAGAAATTCAGTCTTATTTTTACAATCGAAATCTGTGGTCCTGGTACTGGCGTAGGCAGGGGGATGTTCCGATGTCTGATCGTCCTCACTCCCTCCTTTACATGATCGAACATATCTTTTTATGAGGGGGTCAGTAACGACATACTTTTACTTTTGTCGAAACAATCAAATAGTTTTCCTCCACTTATAGTACTACTCATGTAGATCTAATTTATCGTTACTTCTACGTCATCATATTTTTAGATTTACCTACTTATTTTTCGCTATTCACAGTTTGTAAATTAGAAGTATTGAATGAGTGAGAGAGAGAGAGGAAAAGAGAGATAGAGGAAGAGAGAGAGAGACTGACTGGTTGAAATTTAGAGAATGTTATCTTTGAGTACCAGTAATAATTTACCTATCACAAAATATAAGGAAAGTCCACAATCTTCGTCGTGCTTGGCGCGAAATATATATGGAGTGCCAAATATGTTTTCACGGAATTATCGGTGAATATAATTTGGGTAGCGGGTTGCGTGTTTCCTTTCATGCTGTATCGCCACCCATATGACATGTTTCATCACAGTCAATATGGCTCAGAAAAATTGTTTTGAACGATCATATCGTAATCTGGCCTATATCCTCTCGCAATGTAGCATTCTAGTCACATAGGGTGTGTTCAAATATGGAAAAAGTGGCACTTGACTTGTAAGCGTTAAACCGTTGAGCGTCAACCACCTTTGAAACCGTCTGAACAAAATACAGAAACTATATACCCTCTTTTGAAAAATTAGAGTGGTATTTCTCTTTATGCACGGTATAATCGTCACAGAGAGATCTTCCAATTAATCTGAGTTCTCTTGTCCGGAGTATATGCGCGAGTTCAAAACTAAGTGCACTGTTGCCCTTTTCCTCCCGAAGTAAAATTAAATGTAAATGGCATATTTACGATCTACCATAATTTTCATAGGCACACGATAAGCACGCAACTCGTTAATGCACTGCCTGATACATCTCAATTATGCTTTTCGCTTCAGCCATACGGGACTTATAATACGGTGGAGGGCACCATTCCATGATATCATTCCAAATGTGGTCTGGGGTAAAGAAAAGTTAAGAACCACTGTTCCAAAGCAACCCTAGGTGCGTCCTAATTCTTATGTGCGAAAGTCCGTCCCTTTTGGTACGTAGCTTTACGAACCCAGCTCTCTGCGCCGCCCGCAGGTCTCAGTTCCCTGCTTTTGACCTCCAATGAGATTGTATTCATACCTGCCTCTCACAACTGCTTACTTACTTACTTACTTGAGTAGATTTTAGCGTCGCTCCTACTTCTACTTGAAGTAGTTTTAGGATGCTTTCTAAAAGACTACTTATACTCACAACTGTGTAGATTTGACCGTCAGGACTTCTACTTCGACTTGAGTAGCAATCTTGAATACTTCGACCACTTCTGCAATATCTATTCGAAGCTATAGTAGCATGGAAGTTACGTCTAATACAACGACTCTACCAACGTTTTCAATGAGACTATTGCCTGAATATCCCGACCCTTTCGCGAAATAACATGAAAAATCCCGCCTTTTGGGTCATGTCGAATCTGAATAACTATACTATGCAAGCTTTTCAGCGCCAATCTACCCATTTAATCGGAATCAGAATTGACTTGAGCTACGGCAATGGATTTCAGAATACTGACAGCCTACACATACCCATGAAAGTCACTCGCATATGGAATCAAAAACTCAATTCAACATGCCACGTATTAATTGTATTTCAACCCGATCAACATGACTCCTTTTCACTTCACTACAGATTACGTACCCTCAGCGAAATACTATGCGGTTTATGCAGAAAATCAATCGGAAATATACAGAGTTGTATGCAATGAATATAGGCAAGACGAAGGTATCGATATACAGTCAAGTACGGTGCAGAGTAACAAATCATGCTTGTTGGACTACATACAATCAGATCTTAAATTAATCCCTCTAGTAATACACCTTCTTTTACATTCCGCACTGCCTGTTGCGGTACGTACGCAGGCGGTGGATCCTGTTGACGCAGTGCACTTGGCGCCTGCGATGCTGATGTTAAAATCGTCATCTGGCCGTTCGGTCCGCTTACGTGCTGATGCTGCGTGGCATGGGCGATTTGCTGCTGTCCATATGTGACGTGAACGGTAATACTGCATTGGAACTTCTGCAACATATTCCGCCGCAGCAGTACGCCGCATGCACAATGGTGATCACCATGGATGAAAAACAAGCAATTGCCTCACAGGCGTGAAGCCCAACTAATGGTTGACTGCACCAGAGGGCAGTCGACAACCCCGGAAAAACAGAGAAATAAAGTCCGACGCCTAATACGGCGGACGAGATAATCGCCATCGTCATGTTTGCAACAAACAGACCTCTCGTGGCTTTGTAGTTGACACCAACTCCAAGAGCCCCCGTCGTTGCCAAGATTAATCCACACCATATTCCTTGGGATGAATAGGACCACTTTCTCGCGGATTGGCAGCTTAGTGAAGAGCCAGCGTTAGCTGCGACGATAGCAGCGGATATTCCTAGCACTGTAGAAAAAACTGCCATGACAACTTCAGCTCTTCCAATTCTGAATATTGCTTTGCGACGATTTTCACGCAGATCGGATGATATGAGTGGTTGCGTGAAGACGATATGTTGAGGTGCAGATACCGCTCCAAGATCAGACAAGGATGCAGGGGTACGCACATCCATTGCTATGAGCAGCACGGAGCCGATAAATGCCTATCCCAAATTTAGAATGGAACTTGGATATCTGTAAATGTTGGACATACAAAACTTTGGAACCGTGTTAACGACAGATAATTTATATCAGCATTGCTGATGTCTGCCGTGCACATGCACGGTCATAAAGAATGGACGGTGTGTTTATCATCGATGGTATTGCCGAGATCTCTAACTCATGCATTATGTTTGCGAGGTCAGGCGAATATAACAAAAAGTCAACGAATTCATCCAGTGATACTTGGTCAAATAAATAGATGAAATACTGAACTCGCTCGGCAATGAAACCTAATCCTAGGAAAATATCATTGCAGATTATATAGGTGTACCGGTTCAAGTATATACATTGAAATAAACTAATAGCTAGGGAGGGTGTGAAAGTGAGGTTCACGATCGCTTATGTGTGTGAACCTCAAGGTTCGCGTTCGCAAACGGACCTTGTTAGGTTATGCATTGTGAACCATTTTCATATATTACAATTTTGCACGTCAATATAACATCTTCTCTTTCAAATTATTTGCATTTAAACTTCGGACCATTATCCGCCATCCGATGACAGC
>ATSW01103621.1:0-12445 GCA_000444245.1 Botryllus schlosseri | reverse complement strand
TCTTTATTCTCGCCCCCCTAGACCGCCAAATCGCCCACTTCGGGAAGCACTGATCTACATGGACACTAAGGATAGTTTTGAACTAATTTCGTTAAATANTGTANCAGTGACAGGTATAATAGAGGCTATAGCAAACAGAAAAGTTGCATTTCTTTCAAAAGAATACTGAATAATCACAATGAAGTTAGTAGCATTTAGGAGACATTTGCGAGCTTCACCTTGCAAAAACTTCAATAGAACCACGAATATAAATATCTACTATCAAAAAGACAGCATTAAATGAAGTTTACAATTAAACGTAATTAAAAAGTTGTGTTCGATTTTGATTTTTGAAGATTCACAGGCCCGCTAAATTTGTTTTGAAGTTTTACCAGCCCGCGAGGTCAGAGAGGTTGAGAACCACTGGTATAGATATAAGAATGTTAGGTTAAGGAATATTTTACAGGAAAGCGTAATGACCACTTCCCGCGATGTTTAAGGAAATCGCCATCGACAGCATGGTATCCATCAGCTTAAATGGTTAAAAAATGAATGCTCCTTTGAAGTTGTATTCGCCAATATTTTGGTATTCCTTGGCCGACAAGGGTGTGTTAAGTCATACAAAGAAAGTATTCGCTGATCGGCGTTCTGATACCTTGTAATGATTCATAAATCGACGATTATCAAAACATTGACCGCCCTTGGTGGCAGGCAACTGACAAGAATGTTTTTATTATCAATTCCGATCTGTCGCCAGATAAGGTTGAGTGAAAGTCTTTGAAACGTTTGTCTGCAACGAACTAGAGAAATGGAATGACAGTTGGAGAGTAGTAATGGAGTCACGACTTATACTTATACTGGTAAAGCCCAACGCCGACTTAATGTATTTGTTATCCGATGATCATTTTAAGGTGACACATCGTGACCATAGACGGTATTGCAAACACATGAAGTGTGGCAACAATTTTGCCGTTGTATATAAGAATGATAGAAACGCATCCAAGCGCATATGCTATTGGTGTAAAAGATCAAATTAGCGCCAATGACTAGGGCTGAGCACAATGATTGGAGTAGGCCTACTCGAATCTGATTTGAGTATTAATAAAAATGCTTCGAGACTAATAGTCAGAGATGAATTTTCCAGCACCGAAATTAGATGCTCCATGTCACTAAGAGTTGATTTATCTACGTGAATTACAGGTTCGATACCATTTTCCACTGTGGAAGTATAGAACGTAAAAATGGAATGGCAACGACCGATTTTGCAGCTTCTTTCCGCTTAACTGAGGCTAGATTCAGAATTGTTTGGCGGCAGCGACTGTAGGATTTTTGACAATCCCAAAGTTATCTTCCAGAGCACAGAATTTACTGAATCTTGGGGGGTTATTACATGCTCTTCGTAAGAATAGAAATCTTCGGTATTTGGGGGAATCGCCGAACATTTTTTATGATCGGTATTTCGTGCGATCTTATCACAAATTCGATGAAAAAAATCTTCGGGAATTCAGACAAATATCTTCGGCACACCGCGAACACTCATTACCATTCGTGTTCGTGCGATCGTCATTCGGGAAGAGTTGTTTGTTTCGGGAAGACTTATATTTCGACATTATTGCTGCGCGTTATTTCTTTGTAAATAATCGCACTTTGGAGGCTGTCAAGAACGGGAATATGTTGACTTGAACGAATGCGGATTGCGGAGCGATAAAAAAGTCGCTACATAGTAAAACTCAAAATGAGTAAATTTGAAATCGAATATTTGTGTTCATTACCAGTAGTAAAGAATAGCATGGAATCATCAGGTCATCGTTCGACAGACCTAACCTTACAGCACAAAGTTTTAGTTTATTTTAAAACGATCTGTTCAGGAAGCTTTCAGAATTGAGCGCATTTTCCGATTCAATGCTTTCGATAGCTCCAAATTTCATTTACATGCCAACTAAAACTTGGAAGTACTTGCCGCAAAACGGTGTATCAAGAACTTAATAAAAATTTTAAACCAACGTGCAGACAAGCATTTGCGATAAGAAAGCGCCCTTACATGCTACTGCTGTTTCAATGGCTGCTAGATAGCCGCGAAGATGAAAACAATTATGGCATTGCGCATAGCGCAGGGTAATTGCCATATCATAATCGGGCTGCTATAAGGAAAATTGATGTCTCAAAAAGTCTTTGATTCGTTTCAAGCTTATTAATAATCAAGTCACAGATAAATCAATATTCCGCAAATTCTGAGCTCATTGTATGGGTTTCTGCTTGCACTTCAATATTAATTCCCAGAATTTGCCGTTAATAAATTTCTATGGGTACTGGGTAGTCAAGCAATCAAGGAATACTTCTCAGTTCGTTGATGTACGAAACGAAGTGTTAAGTTTTCCGCTTCCAACTCATCACGAACAGAAGTCACGAGTACGAACAAAACATGTAATACGTATCCCGAAGATAAATATTCTGTTCGGCTGTGCAAAGTCCCGAACACGAACGCGTTTACGAACACTATCACGAAAACCATTACGAACACGATCACGAATGAGCATCTAATGACCCCCAGGTCTTGATCGAAAGCTACTGACGCACCGATTCCGAAAATATAAATTAAAATGTGATCAGGCCTTGAACCACCCGGCATTCGCCCTCCAAGCCTGAAATATCAGCATTGCCCGAACAATCGGAGAGTCGAAACGGGTCATTGTTATGGTAATTGTTTTGCGGTCGTCCGATTGTTCTGGACAATGCAAATTTTAAATGTTGAACGTGATATTTCGTCAAAGTCCGGAGCATGACCATATTTTAATTTATATTTTCGGAATCAGTTGCGACAGTAGCTTTCGATCAAGACCAGATTCAGTAAATTCGGCGGTCTGCATGAAAGAAAACTTTTGGATTGCCAGAAATCCTTCAGTCGCTGTCGCAAAACAATTCTGATTTCAGCCTCAACGAAGCGGAACGAAGCTACAAAGTCGGTCGTTCCCATTCCATGTTTACATTCAATACTGTAAACCTCGATTAGTCGTCTCACCTCGTCCGACACGTGTATTACGAAGCTATGCATTGTCGTGGAGATGATATTTCTGGTAAGTCTTCATCAACCCACAGCATGGTCACAAAATAGAATGAAATAGGTACGGTCGAAAAATAAAATGATCTGTAATGTGATGTAAAATTGGCATTATATTCTTTGTGATCGCATAAAAGTACATATTTGAACTTTCCACATCATCCATATTGTTGTAACGTCACAACGAGTGATACCAACATACTTGATTCGACTCGAAGTCAAATCTCGATTCAGAATTGAATCACTCTGGTACTCAATTTTTCTCTGATATACTAAAGACTTGCCAGTTAACCCAGTTATTCCCAGGCTAAGGCATTCAGAGTCCCCTGGACCCTCAATACATCAGCAACGACAATCAACTTACTCTATATTGGGCACCCACGGAATCGATACTGTTTGATCGAAAGACCCCAGTGTGCTGAAATACCTTACTGCAGCACATCACAATTTCAAACATAGTTCAGTCTTAACATCTATCATTTCATCAACCCGAATATATGAAATTAAATCGGAATCANGAATCTTCGACCGAAAATTGCTTGACGCTGATCTCAGAAGGAAATACAGGTAGCCTATTAGTCTAAAAAATAGTACTATATTGAACTAGATCACAATCGAAGCATAGAAGGGCGAGTGTCCAAGACTTTCAGACTTTTACACGTTGGTGGTCGCGTCTGACGGTATATTAAAATTTCATTGATCAAAATTCCGTTCCCATATAGTCACAATGGCATTAACGAATTACATATCCACAAATATACGATGTTGTCGAGTTCTTAATAACATGCAAACCTGGTTGGAGTGTCCCNGAAAGTCATTTTCTCAAAAGTGAAGGAGAAAATTAAATTTGCGTCGGGAAATCGAATGGTATTATTTATGTGTTAAGTCAATGTTAAAAGCTGCGGCATTCATTGACTGTTTGGCAGCACCCGATACAGTGTGAATATTTTCTCGTCACCTGCATGGCCAATGTCAAATGTCCAGATGTAGCCAATTATGCCGCTCATGATAACTGCTATTCTCATCCGCTCTTGACCTCTTACTTCTGTGTAAACCAAAATCATTGCGAAAATTCGAGTAGGCTTATGTCGATCGGAGTAACGGTTCTACCATAAGTAGTATATCGCATAATTAGAAACTTGTTTTGATTTGTCATATCCGTGTAATCTCTCATCGAAGCAACTAGTTGTCATCGTTTCAGTGTAATGTAGATGAACCAGACTAGAATGATCGTAGTGATCGGTGCAATGAACAGATAGGAGGATGCCGAAACGACCAAGTACTGCCCCTCAATCTACCATCCTCTCAGACTAATGCCAGTGCTCGGCATTTATCAGACGGGGATTCTGGAGTTAACCTCGGTCGGATTCGAACGTCTGAGACATTTGCGTTACAGTCGTGCAACGTAACACTACGCTACTCGCCCCTCGGCGTTCTCGAAGTGCTATGGGAGTATAGTGTGCCGCGAAGTTGAAAGGACCGAGAACCACTGTCAAGCACGGTCAGTCGGTCAGGTTTTGCTATTTTCACTACTGTACGGTTGTCACGACCCAAACGTCGATCACGGAGCCTTCGAAATATAGTCACGACAAAAATATTATTCCATTATTTCTACAACGAAAAATACGAGAACATCCAAGACATGTACAATATATCCGCCACTAACGCCGGTCACCATTGGCCTATACGCAGTGGGCAGGGCTGCCGACTACAAACCCTCCTGAAACGCCCCTTTATTCGAAGTTCCAAACATAAACTTAAAATTCGCACATACGTGGTGAATCAGTTTTCAACATAACGGATTATTAACGCTCTATAGTGGATAGTAGCTGAGGTTGCCCAGCGGGCGGTATAGTCTTATTATCTCGGTAAACAACCTGTGTCTGCAGTTCAGCAGTTCAGGTCTTAGCGTAACGCAGAAACAAAGCGTCGCTCCCAACCGATGCATCTATAGCCGCGATCGCGTTGACACGAATGTTCATTGTCGTTGAATTGTCATATATTTACGGTTATAAGTCAATACTTGGCAGGTAAACAGTTTAGTAATTTGTAGAAAGCGGACTGTTAACTGAAATGGTTCGGGAACCGTGTACGTTGCTCTTGACGCGTGACTGCTCGATTAAAAACGAAAGATTCGTAAGATCTGCGTCCGCCTAAACTAGAGGTTCTCAAAGGGTGGGCCATGGCCCACTGGTGGGCCACAGGAGCATTTGAGGTGGGCCTCAAAGCTATTTAGAAAATGTTAGAATTAATGTAAGTTTAGTTATTTTGTTATGTTATTAGCCAAAAATATATTCATATTATCTAATTATACGTAGGCTACGTAAAGCTTTTCATCCGGCTCTGATGAGACGTAGTGGCATGCATGGAGTCGGCAAGTACAAGTCGAAAACGGGAGGGAGAAACAGTGGCTTTTTCCACTGGCTATGACAACCTACGGCCAACAGCAACTAAAATAATTTCGAGTACATAATACCTGAAAGGTAATGCTGAAGTAACTAAGTATTCCCCCAGGGTCATATGTCGTATGCCGTTGAAAGGGGTGTGCAATAAACTCGGAATGAAGTGTAATAGATGCATAGATTTACAGTGCTTAGTCAAGTCGTAATATAGTAACATAAAAATAGCCATAATTGCAGATTATTAGCAACTTCTGGTGGAGGTATACTGCACCGCCGCAACGAATCGTAATGGATTGAGGATTTTGCGGAGCGCATTGATCTATGGCAGTGGTCGGGAACCTATGGCTCTTTTGGGTATAAGATATGGCTCTTTGCCAAATATTTATTTTTGTACTGAATTGGTCAATATTGCAGCGACTTGTTAGTAAATTTTCATCACGGTCAGAATAGTTATTCTCGTGGCATTATAACCAATTAAACAAGTCATTGAGANGTAAAGACAATGCCGTCTTCAGGTTTAGGGGCCCGGAACCCCTCTCTCGAAAATCCTCAAATTTAAGTTAGTGTCGCGCCGGCGAACTCTACATACCCGACTCGCAATCTTGGATTGTGCGATACGTTTACAAATACACATTGTCTTCCTGATCTATAGCGCGATAAGAACTGCCGTGGAGTTACAATTACGAACTCGAACTACAAACAAAGACATAGCAATCCACGGCGATAATGCGTGCAGCGCAACGTTATGTTACCGCCGAATACTTTGAGAATTGAGAAGTCGATCAGTAACTAGATTTTCGGAAGCAGTGCAACTGTTACATTCGATTAATATCAGTTATAATAAATTGTAAGCTATTCACGAAGGATTGCGTTATCAATAGCGAGGCTTGGCCCATCTGTGCCTTACCTCTCGTTTCGAGCTATATTTTCAAACAATAAAAATAACAGTTTTCACTGAGAAAATGTGGCGCACTCGACGAATCCCGTGTAGTGAGTTCGAATTAGTGCTAACATGACGCCACGAATTTTCAATTGTGACATAACAGCTGATTTGCAAGTATGGCTCTTTGGGAGTATAAACGGAAAAAATACGTCCAATATGGCTCTTCGGACAAAAAAGGTTCCCGACCACTGATCTATGGAGTCAGTTTAAAATGTCCGCCCTGGAAATCATTGTACATAATGTAGAGCAGTGGTTCTTAACCTTTTTTCCTCCAGCGCCCCCTTTCAAAAATTATCGTGCTCCAGCGCCCCCCAACCTCATATTGTAAAGAATGTAATAAAGACAATGAGTAAGAGGGACGGCCGTAACAGCACTTCGTCAACCCCCCTAAAAACGACTGCCTTGCGCACCCATAGCGTGATAAACCAAACTTCTGCGGGCTTCGCTTTCAAGAACCCCGTAGCGTGATTTCGATGGTCAGCAAAGTTTGTGTGGCCTGGTCGCCCTAGGTACCAAAATTTTTTATAATGCATGAATGAATAGGTGGTTATTACATAATAAATATAAGTCGCTATAAACTTTTTATCCTCTCAGCCCACCTAATCAGATTNACCAGTAGCGCTGATCGAGTGAGCTGTTGTATTGGGAAAATAAAGGGCACGTAATTATTAATTAAACATATTCGGGCGTGCCCGTGGGTACAATTAATTCGTTATCAGGGCCGTAACAGCACTTCGTCAGCCCCCCCAAAAATACGTTGGTCTTAGGCCCCCCATCGGGTGATGAAAAAAATAACTTCCAGGGGGCTTCGCCCCCCTGNCCCCCCTTCGGCTNTCCGCTATTTGCTGATACTAGTCANNTACATTGGGTGTCCATTTACTGAGCCAGCTATTCTCGCCTAGACGCAGCTACGCTGTAAATTGCTATGAATATAGTACTAAGAAGAATTCCGGCCCGCCAAAAAGTTGTGCACCCGAGATTTGGCCCGCGACTAGCAAAAGGTTGCCGACCCCTGATTTAGGTAAATACTTATATACATGATTGAAGTATATTTATGTACATGATATNATATCCGTGAAAGTCTCCAATTATGATAAATCTAATACCCCGAAATATAATTCTGNTGATGTATTTTGATTNNAAACAGTCTTCAGCGCGCCAAAATAGCTGTAGTAGATTGAATTTATGAGCTTTATAGTACGACTGAGCCGATTGTTCATCTAGCCCAGTGGTCCCAGTGGGCACCAGCGTTCGCGAGCGTCAAGGGGGCACTGGTCATGAAATGGGCGATTGGGGGGGGAGGGGGGCGCTGGCTATAAAATTGGGCGGTAGGGGGCTCCGAGANCAAATGGGGCGGTGTANGTCTAGAAGGAAACTGCTGCGTATTGATGAAACGATTGNTAAATAAAGCAGCTAAATACGCAGTAAAAATGCAAAATCGATTCGTTCAGAGCAGTTTAGAGTCGTCCGTCTATTTAATCAGTTGTACCAGAAAATCTATTGCTACATGACGATGTTGATCCTGCCCATCAATGGACTAATTNAGCAGTNGGCANAATCCCTAGAAAGCATGGTTCATTGTGTGCTGTGAGAACTAAGAAGCATTTGAGCAGGTATTGCTCACTGCAAGGTGTAATAGCTTATTAGAGAAACTGTCTTGCGTGATTTGAATCTGTTTCAAACGATCTTGGATTTTTCACAATGGCCCGGCCGTGACCTTCGACACGGCGTTGTGGTTGCGAGAATCGGCATCTCTTCTACATTACGAGCATGTTTTCCGAAATTTATCACTAGAATCCGTTCTTAGAAATGATAAAACCTCATGATAAAGGTGAAAATTANACTGACCGGATTCCGTGACAAGACCGTGATATTTTACCGAAATATCGCGACACGTGAANTGTTCCAATTCTAAAGCTTGCACGGGCTATACCAGNCCANCTCGAATACCCGATTTCGATGGAGAGACATAAATTAATCGTCTCTGAAAAATNNACGAGGATATGGTGACGGAACTTTATTCGTGGTCCAGGGGGGCGGTGACTCAAAAAAGTTTGGNANCCACTGATCTAGCCCATACAGCGGAAATATGAGATTTTAGTCAAAATAGCCCCATGGATTATCTCCAAAAATAGCGCCAATTTAAAAAAAAATAAGGTCATATTCGGAGTCAGTGTCCTTCAGAACCCTCAAAACCACTCTTACTTCGTCTGCCTAAAAATATGTGCTGACTAGTGTAATCATTTATATCTGTTTACTACGCTCCTATCATTGCTTGTACACTCCGACTCATTTCTACATGTAATGCGCATTGTTTTTATATTATCAATATAATTTTGGGATCGGGGAGTCCATACCCATATTAAGAACGAGAAATCCAGTGAAATTGNATCGCGCGAAGCGTTAATAGAAATTTCAAGCAAGAGCTGCAAAATCAGTTAACATATTGCGGGGCGCTGAGCATAACATCATGTCAAGTCAACCTACCATATAGGTTTCATCCATTCATTCACATTCGTTAGATATCACATTAATATTTGCAATAGAAAGGTGTACATTCTTATTATGGGCGCCATAAGCAAACATTCCCACCTTTAGCAGGAGACGACATCTTCATGAAGCAGAAGAACACTAGAAATCCACGTAGAAAATATGACGTGAGCATTTTCTTCCTCATCACTAAAAAGCTTCGTATACGTATTTATTAACGGCGTAGGAGCACTGAAGAACCTTAAAATAGATGGAAATCCGAAACGACAGGTCACCGCCACAGTGTGTTGTCGTGACGTTTCGAATTACCAAGTTCCCCGTATTGGTGAAAGAGGCACCCATNCACAGCACTTGTCATTTCCTGGTTCCGCATTAGATTGAATCAAATCGGTCGGTATGGAGCCGCTATAAAAAGGNAATGCATTGTTAGATCCACACAACGATACGTGTTTATAATTTACATTTACCNTTTGTGTTCATTTGCCCGAGAATCCAACAAGATCAAAATTACTTCTCACCCGATCTGCANGTCGAATCAATTTTTTNAGTAACATACTTCACATTATCATTTAATCGTCCATTTGATCGTGAACNCTTCATAGTTTTAGCTCAGNTCCAGCTACATAAACTNNATATGTGAACTAAAAAAACTCGAAACAATAACTTCATATTGTTAATTTATTCGCTAAAAGCTTTTCGACTGACGCTCATCAGTAACGAACGTCAGTGATAGGGTGGATCAAATTCGAAATGTAAGAACTATTTTGTGTCCATGACGTAATAAGGACAAGAACAAACAACTAGTAGACGGGAAAGATACGGTNGTAACGATACAAAACAAACGTNAACGGGTACATATTCGGTTATAAATAACCGANAACACANNACATAACATTAATGAAATATTCCNNGGGTATAGAAGCGTTCCATCTGGCGACAGAGAATCGGCTTTCGCAGCTTTATGATCGTAGATTCCAGGACCTTCAAATGAAAANGAGAACGGCCACGAGCAAGTATAGCAAATTGACTGTCATTGTAATGATCAGCAGATTCTGGATGGGATGAGACATGCTGTCCAATAGCCGAATTATACAAGCAATAACTTGATCATATTCNCGCAGTGTGTCAACAGACTGCGATGATGGAGTTGGAGAAACATTACTTATTCTAATTTGCGGTGNGATATTCTTTGCTGCAAGCGCTGAGACGTGCGACCTACATACCGACTGTCACATCGGCACGTGTNTTTATATATAATGTTGCTTTGATTTGTCGCAGGTAAAAAAAANGTCATCAGTTTCATATGTCTATCGCATTGTCCAATTGTAATCTATGTGTTACGACTACATAAAAGGTTGTCACATCCATATGGCTGCCACATATTGGGTAATTACGGTGGCGAATTACTGAAATTAGGNCAACAAAATTGCGAGTTTCACCCGCCGGATATAAACCACTGATTTCNANAGGAATGTTTGTCATGCACCCATGTGCACCCATTTGTACTGGTGCATCTTATGCAGATTTTAATGCACAAAAATTANGAACTGATTCNTCTAAAAACGTNATCAAATAAAGGATAGAAAAAACATGCGGAATCGCAAACAATATTTTCCGCTTTTTTGAAGTAGTATCGGTATTTCTCGTTAAATTCGCAGTATCATTGCTTAGAGTTCTAATTAGTTTCGGTTCTTTTGNCTGGANAACATACATGTTGAAGTATAAAAGCAAGTGTAGTANATGCCTTTAATTTCCGGAAATAAAGNTACACAATGTGTTATATCCACCATACTTTTTATTATTNTTCACTAATNGCGCAAAGTGTTTACGCCGTATCTGATACGAATTCTCCGTATTGACCTTCGACTAAGCTACAGGCCTTATGATATTTGGGAGGGCACCATACCATGATATTTTCTAAACAGAGGATTAGTGTCGCATTTTCATATCAATACTATCATTTTCATCCCATGATGTGGACGAATGCTTATGCTGTCGAAAATTGGATACTTCCGGGTATGCATCTGTATGAATCAAGCTCTGCACCTTTCNCAAGCTGAATTTGCAGCTACTGACNATCCATGCGAACGAATTACGATCGTTTTCACAACTACTTACTTACTTGAGTAGATCTAAAGTCAGTTAATTCTATTTTTACTTCAGGTAGTTTTAGGAAGAAGTAGCCTACTTCTACTCCTACTTGAGACTATTTTTTCGTCGTTACTTCTACTTCTACTTGGGTAGCTTTCTTGACTACTTTGAACACAATGCTGAAGTATATATTGACGTTTTATACGTCGCCAAATTTATCAACTGGGGCAATCAAATGATATAATAATCCCATAAAATCAATATCTTCCGTCGCTTTGCCAACAATTTCGACAAGGACTTGCCAGGGAATATAGGCGTACGCCTTAACGGACTAGACCAGATTGGAGAATGCATTCGGCGTCTGAGTATTGTTACGTAGATATTGAGGATAGTGTGAAACGGGTTTCTATACTTGCTACCGATATGACCCATTAACAAGTTATACAGCAGTAGCCAACACTCCAATCGCACGGACTTGGATTTTATGATACAATAAACATATAACGTCAAGCTTGCCCCTGTACGCTTGCTACATTTTTGAATCTGACAACGATATCAATTTCATTGACGGGTTGAATAAGCATCATTTGCTGACTCCATGTAGTGTATTTGGCTCTTGATGTTGTGTGATTGCGGGTCAAAAGTTCACAGCAGAGAGTCACTAAATAGTAGTGTTGGGATGACTCGAGTCATGACTTGACTCGAGTCAGACTCGAGTCAACTTTTTCGTATGACTTGACTTGACTCGAGTCACTTTGCAAAAATGACTTGACTTGACTTGACTCGGAGCTTCCGAAATGTGGATTGACTCGTGACTCNGAGCAANATTTACGAGTCAATTTCAAGTCATCCAGTAACGGTGTCGATTAAGTCCCCCCATCTTANGTATTTTCGGATTGTTCGCGATACGCCGGTGTCACNTGTGAGAGCAACCAGTCAGTNACTGATTGTACATTTCACTGATCCTCCATTGTTACATCACATANAAATTGACCGCAAACGAAACNATCACAGCTTACGTTGTCGTAGTAGATTAATCTAATAGCAACGCNTCTTTGTTCTTAGACGATTCAGTGCTTACATTGTGCAGTGCGCAGTGCTCACCTTTACCAATGCCCTTTTATAATTTAAATCGAACGAACATAGTTTATGTGTTTATNTTTATATACACACGGATGTGTAGATGNACGTAGTGTAGCCTACCTTATCGATTGGTTTCAACTTTTCGAGGCTTCGTNTTCGATCCTTTATTTAGGATCATAATAACAGACGGNNGCATGTNGCTATACAGTTACTCACGAATTTTATTANCACTTCAACGTGTGCGTGAGCGATATACAACGCCTTTATGCATATATAATGTATATTTANNTTTATATTCGTTATTTGATTNANGACAAATGGCCAATTAATCTGTCTTTCACCCAGTTAGCAGNATGTAATGACTTTTGCATCATCAGTCATATACTTCAAAAATTCGAT
>ATSW01103619.1:0-10749 GCA_000444245.1 Botryllus schlosseri | reverse complement strand
GACGGGTCTATATCATTTGAGCTCTCTGCAATCGCACTTGATGAGAGTTGAAGTATTCCTGAAATTATTTCTGTAACACTTTCTAATAACTGATGCTGATCATGACATGATTGTATAAGGTGTGTAGATATATTATGTTGCGTCGTGTGCCCCGGGTGGTGTACGACTGTTCTTTGCAATGGACCAGATAAAAATTATGTCGTGAAATCACGGGTCGGACGCAGGCTGTAGGCCTATAGTAGTTACAAAGACAACTATCTAATTATTAACGGTAATGGGAGGACTTAACAATAAAATTCGGTGTCATAGTAGGCCTACACCTAATAGGCATGAATACCTGATGGAAAATCGCATATAGCGCAATTACATGTACATCCTTTATCAGCAAAAACTTTTTAAATCTCACGTAGTGCAAAATAGTTGACTTCAATTGTTATCAAGCTCAGCAGGAACACTCACAAGGAAAGTCAAGTTTGTCCCTTTATTCCTTCCAACACCCTGTTCTCTCGTCCATATTGGGAAAGCCTTTCCTCTCATATTGAAATTGGAAAATTGGGTTCCACCACCGAAAACCTTCTCGTTCGAGGTCGATTCAAACCGGATCCAGAATCTGTTTAAATGAGATCAAAGCGTTGCTGTTAGGAAGGCATTAAAAAGCTTGTGGACAAATTGTCTCTGTTTTGGGAATTGACTTATTTGTTACTCGGTAATCATTTACCCTTGATCGCATATTCTTTCGAAGTTATTCCAAACATTCTATCATGTCAGGTACGAAATTCACACTATCACACAACGAAGATAATGACGAGGTGGTAGGCATAAAATGTATGCAATTTAAGTCTAAAAAATATATCATGACTT
The DNA here is from genome assembly GCA_000444245.1 of Botryllus schlosseri. Classification (NCBI taxonomy): domain Eukaryota; kingdom Metazoa; phylum Chordata; class Ascidiacea; order Stolidobranchia; family Styelidae; genus Botryllus; species Botryllus schlosseri. The sequence continues at coordinate 9,888 of ATSW01103619.1, read as the reverse complement.
TTGTGTGTGGGTACTTTCTTCTAATGTACAATGGGATCTGCCTAACGAACTGCGATAACTTATTCAATTAAGTTGACGTTAAAGTCATGCTTCACTGACCTGTCGAACCCACTAGTCTTGTTTCCTGTGACGATACTGACGCCATCGGTATCTGTCATCGAAGGACTGATAGATACTTGCCGTATTCCGTCGATGCCTGGACGTCAGTGAATTAGTCACAATTCACAGCGGATAGTGTAGCCATGTTGAAGGCAGTTTTTGTGATATAATGATGCCAGTGGAATTTGAGTCATTTGCGAAGGTTCTGATTCTGGTTTATTGGAGCAGATTGCCGATCAGAGTTTGTCAAAATAGTCAACATTGGTACTAGATTCTTACATAAGTACATGTAACAACTATACTTCTAATGGAAGTAAAAATGATTGTCTAACAAGTACCAAAGTGGAAAGTTTTGAAAGTAGGTTAGTCGTGGAGCAGATAGTTGACGGTGACTATTCACGACGCAAAGTTACTAATGGCACCATAAATTGCAGCTATTTTCGAAAAAGTTCAGTTACCGCGTACAGGTTCTATTTCGACCAATTGTTTTGACGAATCCTATAGATGATGGAAACATATTCCAAAACTAATTTGTGCTATACAATTATTCAAAATTGTACTACGGACACTTTTACCTTGAAAACTAAAACATAAGTAAGTAGGCAACACTTACTTGAGTACTCCGAAAATCTTGGAGTACTATGGTACTGATCACCCAAGTTGACAATCAACATAGATTTGCATTTGCCTTACTAATAGTAGGCTTAGGCTACATCAACTATAACGTAAGCTACATATTTATATTGTATGTAGGCGTATTAGAAAAGCATACTTGACGTTCCTTGAACCCCTAGATTCCTGAAAGTAACCTGTTGACAAATTGAATTGACGACATTCACTTCAAAATAGGGCAGTGCCACTTTCTCGACCGGAAAATCCGTAATCTGAAATCAATCAGACAGAATATAATGTTGAACGTGATGCAGTAGGGCGACTTTCTCCACTTACGTTAAAGTTGCCTCTGTACTCGATGAAGGTTGATCGGCCTCTTCCTATGAATAGGCTTGGGTCATCCACTGTGTGATGGAGTATCACAATCTCCTTGGTGACTGGGGTACCTGTATCATATTTGATTTGATATGCAATTTGCTTTCCGTATTTGCTGGATGTTGATCAGTATGGATTTTGATTTTGCACCAGCATTCTGAGGAGTTTGGATCACATTTTCCAACGTAATTGCTCCATCGTAGAAATGCATAAGAGATTAGAACTGATTGTTTTGCCAGTGCTTACCTTGTGCTAGTATTAGCTGGAAAGAGGAAGTATCATACTCCGCTCTGAACCTTGTCTGTCCGTTTGTTGCGAATGTGCATTCATCCCCTCTGACTGGGATATTGAACAACAAACAGCCCAGAATGCATTGCCACAATATATTCATCGTTGCTGAAATAGTATTGGAAAAAACTGAAATTACATTTTCAAAGATATTTCTACAAGCCGACTATGTAAAAGAATATTTTTAATGCCCTACTTAAATTAGTGTGTCCTAAGTAAAAATCAGTGAGGCGTTTGCATGGTTTCTGAGTACATTGGAAATAAGAAATTAATAATATTTCTGTAAGTTCACATTTGCAGGTCATGGCAAGAATCTGTCTGCTGGCGATTTGAAATCTCATATCGAAATTGTTTTTTTTATTTCGAACTAGAGAGATTAAATTATGAAAATAGGAAGCTGCTAAGATACAAGATCAAAGTATGATCCTTACATCAAGCTCTTCTGTGACCTCGACTCAATAATCCCTGCACTCTGATGGATGACTAAATATACAGGTTTGACCTGTTCAACGTAGTTAATCAATGACATGAAAGTTATGATGCACGACACCTGTCTGTGTTGCCTTTGCACTTATGGGATGGGTTGTACATGATTGCATTGCTGAGAGCTTGTCAACAGTACTATTTGCATTGCCATTGTAGTAATGGCTATTGCGTTGTAATCAATGCATCATCAGTAGACCATTCTTTATTGAGTGTAGTGATCCTGGTGCTTGTTTTATTTATAGGCGCTCCCTATATTTTATTATGATTTTGAGAAATTTGATGGCCAACGTAAATATAACATAGACCTCTGCAGTTGCTAGACATATGTCAAATATCCGACCACCAATATGGCATCATCTGTTGGGGGCTGCCAGTGTTAGCGCACTGAAGCCACTGCAAAAACTACGACATCAGGTTTTCCGTATCATAGCCAGGGCCAGGATGTGTGTCTAACAAATCCATGCTCAAAAGATCTGGTGTCCTAAACATAAAATATATGCGGAAAATAGAGATTGACAACTTTGTGTATCAGTTCCACTGCGGTCACTGCCCAGAAAAGTTCAATCACTTCTCTACCTCGGTATCGAAAGTGCATAAATACAATAGGCGCGCGTCCGCATCGCCCAACTACCATATGGTTGACAAAAAAGATCATCGCTCTATTAAATATGACGGACCTGCAGTGTGGAACAGTATCTCGGCGTTTATATAACAGTCATCGAACACGTACACATTCAAGTTGAAGTACAACTAATTCATGCCGAATCAATACTAGTCAGCCCTCTAGTTTACCAGACCACGTCCTGACATATCGATCTCGCCTTCTGACACATGCCACCTTTTTTTGTCGCCTGTCCTTTTATATTATGTTGTTTTACTTTTCATTCAATGTGCATGCCTCCTTTTTTACATCTCCTGGGCCAGGTAGGTGTCTTATTTCGAAGACTACTCCAAGTCGCTTTAACACCTTCCTGTCTTTCTTGGTATCACAGTCTTGTGTATTGAAATGATGATATTGTTAGAATCCTTAGGCCGAGATTCCTAAATCGCCGACTATGACAACGTAGCCTATATGGCTACCTTCGACATGCATCCATGGATATTGAGTGTGGCTCCGCTTCCTTCCTAGCAGAAGTGGTTAGTAACATAGTAGCCTATTGCTTCTTTTTCGTAGTACTCAATCAGGTTTCTGTTTACTTGCAATACTTACATGAGTGGCTATGTCTATTTACTTTTCGCACTCTTGGTTCCGCAAAGTATGAAGTAGTCTTCGGACATGTTTTGGTTACCTTCATGAATGAAAACACGCATCAATAAATCCTCTACCTAGCTGTGTTCAACTGCTGGCACAGTCAGGTGACGATTGCGTTTTCCGTGTTTTGCAGGCTTGGCGGCCATGTTGCTCTATTACCAATACTTCCACCCGTCGAGCCCGAAACGGTGCCATTGCTGCATGCTCTACTACCACTTGCTGTACAAGTGCTGCCCGTGCCGCGAGGTGACGGTCTTCCACGGCACGCCTTACCGCAGAGGTCAAAACGCCGACGAAATCTCTTCGGAATTCGAGTACGGGAACTCCAATTCTTTTCACGGACGACCTTTCGAAGTCGATGAGATTGAAAATTTTAACCCTCTGGCGGAAGATGATGAGAGTATGATTTCGGCGCGACCACAATTTACTTCCACTCCTGGCGATGATTTAAACGGAAAGTACACAAAATTCGAGAAACGGTCTTTAGAAAATCTCGACAAAGCAGACGGTCGGGCCGATGTCTCTGACTCTTTCAGCAGTCCCTCCGATCGATTAGAAAATGTCAAAGATCAAGTTACTGGCGATTTATGGACGCCATCCGTGTTGAAAAATCTACCGGGCGGTCTCACAAGGCCGGGTGCCGACAAAGGCGACTCTACTCTTGTCAGAAAATGGGTGGAGAACACCCGAGATATTTACGGTCCTGACCAAGTGGAAGCGACGCCTGACGTGGGGACTTTGCGACCTGCTGACAAAGACGAACGGGAGTTTATGCGTCTTCATTTCGGAGAGTTTGATGGCAAGCCGTCCGGACGAAGGAATATCTTGAGGATGAAATCTTTCGGGAAAAAGGACAGGGAGCAACAAAGCTTAACGAAAAAGAACGGAGTCCCTGTCAGGCATTCGTACGGTTTGAGGAGTACTTTTAGAGAGGCGTTTGGCTTTCATACGGTTACCGGCGATGGTCCGGTTCTTGACGGTCGTAAAATTATCGTCACTAGTCAGCCGAAAAGAGTTAAAAGGGGTAAACGTAATGTGTGGAACGTCGTAGATGTAGACACGGAATGCGCGACTGAAGCCAGAGTTTCAGAACAACTTTTTGAGCCTGCGATGATACGCAACGCGTCAAATAAGATCTCAGCAAGAATCGATCGTCCTCCTGAAGTGACACAGTTGAACGAATTCCGACACCGACCCAAAGTTTACGCGGAAAAGCGAACACGTCTGCTTCCGTTACAGTCGGCAGATAGAGTACTTGTTGAACGCAAAGACAGGAAGACGAAAAACGCGGAAAAGGTGTTTGTTGACAATGATATCATACTCGAAAATATTGATCCGGTAGGCGAAGTTGCGGTTGTTGACAAGCCTAGTCAGTCAGATATTTCTGATGAAGAATGTCGGGATAAGGTACTGGCAGAATTTCGTGACATTCCGTACGTTGATGTTACCCAGCCGATTGACACAGACTCGATCACGGTCTCGAAAATAGATACCAAGTTTGAATCAGATATCGGATCTAGTGCGAAACAGGCGTCACAATGCCTACCGAAAACTTGCGATTTTACAAATCAGCTAATGGTACCGATGCGTGATGGTGACACCGGCAAGGAGCAGTCTAAAGAAAACAGAGTTTCTAGATTATGCTCGGAATACTTTGGCCCTGTCGTTCAGGTTAAAGGTAGGACTATTACGGTCAAACACCGTGATGGTCCGCCATTAAATGTTCCCGCCTGCCATGAATTGAATCTCGACTTGGATACTCACCAAGGCGATGTTCAAGTAACTGGTCAAGACCCTAATTCCGATTTTGCACAAGATGACTCTGATCTAGTCATGTTACAAGAAGGTAATGTTGTGGCTACTCGTGTGTTTAAACCAGCCATGATTAGATCGAATATCGTAAACACGGCTGCTTGCGGTAGCGCGATCGAAACTGATAAAAGAGCTGAAGATAAAGGGCGACGGTGTACTAAAAAGGGATGGCGCACGCCGAATTCGCACGCTAGGAAAAAGCTGTCTTTCGTAAAAGCGTCGAAAACGTACAGCCTGCGAGATGCCAATAAAACACAAACAAATGGGGTAGAAACTTTTCGGACTTTGCCTGATGTCGGCGCTGATGAGAATTCAACGAAGGGCTTGAGAGGAAGTGTGGAAACTATGTTGGACGGCTCGGGGAATTACAAAGTGCATTTACGCGATCAAGATCGGAATGGCCCTAAGCGTGGCTGGCTGCCCGAAAACGGCATCGACAAGAAGAACAGTGCCAGGAGGACATTGGGCGCGATCGAGAACGTTTGAAATGTGTATGCAATGATTGCCACATTGCGGAGGAAAAAGAGGATTGTGGGTGGTAATAAGAAATGATTACAATCGAGTGTTCAACTGATTCGGTCCCGAATCGAGTGTTAACGACATGTCGGGTATCGGAATACAATTCGTTATGATGTAATGCAGAGAAGGAATGAATTCAAAATTTAAAGTTTTTACCTTTTGCACAATCAGAATAATAATAATGCAGTTTACACTTTCCGAAGTAACTGTTTTTATATTTGTTTGCCTTGTTTTCCATAAGTATGACTAAAGTGCTTCGTGTCAATGTCGCTACACCAGAAAGTTGTTTTATGAACTGAACAAGCATAGTCTGGTGGTACATGTTTCGATACTGAGATAAAAGTACTCTAGGTTCGTGGGAGTGGAAAGAAAATGTCGAAATGGTGATTCCTGTTGATAAAATAGTTCTGAGTCATTAATGGCATTTAGTTCTGGTACTCGAACTCTTACTCGACTCTTGCTGCTCGATTTGAATCATTGCAACCAATGGTCATTATGCCCAGCTCTAAGAGTGATGGAGTGGGATTGCAAATAAGTAGAATCCTGGACCACGCAACTTCCGCCTATTTCTGTTACATTCTGTAGTAATACCATATCACCAACTGCCACAGGTGTCGTTTTAAAATAACGTGACACATCATGTACATTAAAACATTTTAGAATACAGTCGAAATTGGCTGTTAGGGGTCTCAATTGAACTGAATTTCGTATTTGTTATTTTCAAAGGTTTCTGTCAGCTCTAGAAAGATTATTGTGTTTTTTAGAATGTTCATGATTTCATGCCGTTTTAACGAGCTCATAAGAACAATTTACTGCTTCGTGTTGTCTTTTCTACGTGAGGGTGTATTTTATGCCTACCTGCAAGTAATTTTTTCAGCTGTTACACATTGTAAAAAGTAGATGTTGTCCAGCCAAATTTTATGTTGTAGGAATACCATCCAGTCATTAATTTTACTCGTCATCTTGTGTAATCCTTGCCTGACCGGTGATTTTGTATGGTATTTTCTTGTCCATGGACATGGCTCGCGAATTTTACGGAAACTGGCTTTGGTATGTGTCAGTCGAAATATTGGATTTATAGTCGATGAAGGCTTTCCCTGGAGTTTGCCTTGGTTTGTATATGCCGCGAATTTGTTCGGATAACCACCATTTCAAGACGAGCTACAGTGATCTACTTGTACGTTGTTTTTTTATGTTTTTCGTTTAAAATCTGCGCCTCAAAAAATGCTTGAAATTTTATCAGCCACTGCGATGCAATCGAGTCACTGTCAGTCTGCCGCTATTCTTTGTGATATACGAATAACTTTGCCCCGATGTTTTCCTGGCCTAATTTTATTTCGTCTGCTAGTTTCATCACATCCTTTCCAGAGATGATCTATCTGGTGTCTATATTTAATCATGGCGTTATTAGAAAGAAGTAAGGTGGATGAATTTTTCTTAAACTCTTTCTGTTTGTTTGCAGCCTCGAGGTAGTTTTGATTGTCTAGAGCAGTGGTTCTCAAACTTTTTTAGACACGCCCCCCTTTATGATAGTGAAAATTTTCGCGCCCCCCTTATCGCCATATCACAAAATGCAACGAGAATGCTAGCAATCCCAACGCTTAGTATGATGGCATGGAAGATTATGACTGCTGATGAGGATTCTCAAATATGAAATTCGGATCATACACAGAGCAATATAACTATGTGAGCACGAAAAAAAATTTCAGTTGACCGCAGCTTCGCGCCCCCTTCAGATGCTTTCACGGCCCCCAGTTTGAGAACCACTGGTCTAGAGAGATTTATCTGGTCATAATAAAGAACTCGATTGCTCAGGTTGTGAATGTTTTCATAACGCTTAGTGTTGTGAATTGAAATTGTTGATGACTGAGCAAATTATACTTCGACTTCTACGTCCAAGATGTTGTGGATGGACCGCGGATTTTATGGTGATCATTGATCAATCAATCAACTGTGGAGTCTTTGGAATCAACTGTTCACATTAAAATTACCATTTGGTTGAACAAAATGTGTCTGTAGTATGTGAATCTGTGGTGTGTACGGTTTGCACATTAAATGGATATTGTGACACCTGAGATATGGCATTTTGAGCAGGATTGCTCATTTGCTACTATTGTAATGGTAGAGCACATCTCGATCGACTAGAACTGGTTTTACTGGGCTGCGGGCCTCCAGGGACGTCTCTGGCATTTTCAGACAGTCCTTGAATTATAAATTTGCAACATCATTGGTAACCTGATATGTGATTTTCTAAGCTAGGGTAGTTCAGGCAGATTAATTGAGCTACATTTAAGCTACGACTCCGGGATTCTGCGGAGGGACCTTGCCGGACCAAAGGGATTGAGAACCACTGGACTGGGAGGATGAATAAGAAACAGATGGTTGAAATTTTTCGATAAGACACAGAGCCTGGAGTTAATCTCTGAAGCAGACCACAAGGGCGCTTCCTTCACGATGTGGTTGTTCGTACTTCCCCGGAAGAGACCAGTATACAGCTGATAGGCGTTCTGGGGTAGCTGTGCTACTGCTTAGCTTGTGCGCCAGCCTTTTTTGTGAGATCTTGAACTAAAGGGATTGCTCAGCCAGATATATTTATAATTGTTGCAGCAAGTATCATGATTCAGAACGCGATCCAAGTATGGATAACTAACCTACGGATCATAGTGTCCGATATGGTGTGGACCAGAGGTCTCAAACACGCGGGCCGCATGCGGCCCGCGACGGCATTTTGGAATTTCAAGTATTCGACAATATATTCCAGTGCCACATATCTTTTTTAGATAAAAGAACTATTGAAGTTCACCCTAAAACTATCATCAAACACTGAAACCTCAACAAACTACACTATCACACCACTTTTAAAAGCTACCATTCGTTAGAAGATCAGCTATATTACGTCACATTTCTAGTTCATGTTGATTAAACATGACCCGTTGAGGATTCGTGACAAAAAATTGTGATTTGGTTTTGTGCGATCTTTCGTAAAATTACTCGATTTCGGATTTACTGGGTGATTAAATAAAAATGACTCGAGTTGAGTCGAGTCAAACGTTAAAATCAGAGAAGGACTTGCGACTCGGAACGGTGACTTTGGCAATCCTACGGATGCAACAATCTATGAAACTGTCATGGGGAATAGTAATATATCAAAAGGTCGTAGCTTGCGTTGCGTAGGGTATATATAGCTATCTAATCAGGTCAGTATGGCAACAATCGGCATCATGTGACCCCGGCCCTGACGTATAGTTGGTTACATGCTAGGCGTTGTCTGATCTCTTTATCCATGTTATTATCGGTGGTGAGTAAGGTAGTACTACGCTCTACAGCTGTAACACCAATGAATTCATCGGCGATTGGACATTTCTATTCCAGGGGTTCTTAACCAATGTCCGTAGAACCTTTCGCGGTACGGAGCACAACATCATGGCGTACGAGATGCATTGTGGAGTTAAACCTATCCTGTGGAATATTTTCTTGACCCACTTATTCAACTAGAAAATGGTATTCGCGCTACGTGCGGTTTTACGTGTATGGGCTTTCTAATTTTAATATAGGTAGGCTGCAATCAGAAATTGTGTTGAAAATGAACAGGGGCTACGAGAAATCTTATTGGAAGCACGAGGGGTACGATCGCTAAAGTTAAGAAACAATGCTATTACTATGGCTCGATCATGATTATATTCCAGTTGTTATTGATATGTTCCAATAATAATCGAAGGCATAATATAACGCTGATTTAATTTGACTTTGGCAATGACAGTAACAATAGCCTATACTTAACACGACTATATCAAAACCCAGATTAGGCTACACCGCTCAAACGCTCTGATATCAGATCAATCTTCGGCAGATTTTTTAAATATTCTACATAAATTTGTGGCACGTCAAAGGTCCACTAGCTGCAATATTATAACCCGACAGTTTGACGATGTCATGATCAATGTTCCCTCTTATTTTTGACGCATCTGCGCANTCTCACCAACTCATTGCGCAGACCCNTGGACAACAGTGCGTAACGACTAAAAAAAGGTCATCNCTTCGGATTTTTTGTGCNCAACTTANATTTTCTGTGCGCAGAGACCTTGTCAGCACTGCGCATTTGCGCGCGTGCGCAGCTTAGAGGGAACATTGGTCATGATGCATCCTCTCGCATGATGTCTATAACTCATTATTTGAACAAATAATGTCCGGCATAAAAACAACTTTATTCAAATAAATGAAAATATGATTTTTTTTCTGTGTCATGCCCATGCGTGAATAGTACAATAGTAAATTACATGTTCATGATGTTTGTGGAATGCCTGTCGTCAAGCTCCCGTCAAATAAGGCCTACTTGGAAATTTTTCGTTGAATATCCCTATTATTGGTGTTGCGGCCCGCGGCGTCATCAAAACTAAGAAATTGGCCCGCGAGCACATTTGAGTTTGAGACCTCTGGTGTGGACG
>ATSW01103618.1:0-12284 GCA_000444245.1 Botryllus schlosseri | reverse complement strand
AGTTTTGTGATGAGTTTGCAACGCTTTTAAGAGTGAAATTTTTGTGAGAATTGCCTGAAATAGCCTCGTGTCACGGTAACTGAATATCGTTTCGAAGATTGTACCTATTTGTAATGTTATTAGATATTTGCCAGGGTTGCGGAGATGCATCTTTTCAATTTTGAAAGTGCCTCCCCCCCCCTGAGTAAAATATGTGACTCCTTGACAAAATATACTTTTTGAGTCTACTTGAGTGCTTTTGAGACCTTGCGTTTTGTACTCTCAGTAATTTTGACGTGTATTGGAAAACCAAATTTCTATTTGCATTTTAGTCTAAATTACTTCTACTTCTACTCAAGTAGCAACTACTTTGACCACCCCGGCGTGTTCTTGTCTTGTCTGTAGAAAAAATGATTTGTAGATCTGGTGTTCCTCGACCAAGATACATGGACTGTTTATTTTGTATGTCCGTTAGTGTGTTAGATGGTTCAAGATTTAGATACATTGTGATCTCGGGTGAATTAAATGAAAACAAATGGATTTAGCGCATGAATAAAATACCCGTTTTTCATGTACTCAATTGCATGTTGCCTGCGAAGTGACGTTGCGTTCTTCCAGTGACTCGTTACCTGTTTCCTCTTCTCTTTGAGATGCCACACAAATTTTTCATGTCACAATTCAGTTGTCTTGACTATTTTACATTACATCATATCAGTGTGTTTGCTTGATGAACTGCATCTTCTAACATGTTCAAAATGTTACCAAATGGTATTTAATCTAATTGGTATGTTTGTTGCATTAACCGCAGCCTGTAATATGCTCGAATTGTTAGTGTGATCGGAAAATGATGGAAGTTATCCTTTGTAGGAATTGTGTTTTTTGTGATGCTGGATACCATGGTTACATGCATGAAAATCCTCTTACCCTCGAGTAGGAAAAATCTCTGGAGTTTATAGTGTTAAGACAATTATAAAATTACGAATTATGGGGATGATAGGGATAAATCATTAAATCAACTGTTGAGCGGGCGAACACAATCCCTCTGTGTGTGGCATTGTCACTTCGTGCTTTATGTTGTAGTTTTTGTGTCGCCACAAGAATTTACGCCTTTTCTGTATGTTAATGCTTTGGCTATGCAATTTATCATCACCGAGCAATCGAAGTTGAATTCCGCTTTGATGTATCGTCAATCCTAATCCTCTTTTTGAAGTAGGCTAACATAGATCATGCCTTATCAGCCTGTGTTTTACCAATCTAAAAAAAGTGGTAATTTCACGCATTTATTTCTCCTGCACTCAATAACATCGATAGACACTGTTCAATATACGTGCCAGTGTATTAAACCATTGCTTGTGGTGTAGGGTGTTGTATGCAAAACGCAGCGTACAATAACGTTGCGCTACTTTACAGCGGCGACGAGATCCGTAAGCTTCAATTTGAAAACGGGAAGTTGAAGGAAGAATTGGAGCAGCTGAGAACTCACATCAAAGAGAGTTACGTCGACAAGGCCGAGTTGGAAGCCGCCAGACAGGAAGAGAGGATCAAAGCGCAAGCGACTTTGGCGCCGACCCTCGACCAAGTCAACTCGTTCTTAAAGGTAATGCTTCCATGATCTTAACTCTAGTCGGACAAACTGGATTGAACTCGATAATTACAGTGAACACAGTGGCTTTGACTCGGACTTGACTCGGTGGTGATTGAAAATGACCCCCTTTTCCTCTCCAGAACCAGCAAATCGCACAAGAGTTTCGCGATCAGCTGATCCAGAAACGAGAAGAGAGCACCGCCATGAAAGCCGCCATGAGGATCGCCTCTCTGGAGGAGGAGGTGAGAACGCTCAAGAGGAGGCAGGACGACGAATCGTACAGGATGTTCCAACGGCAGGAAGCCGAAATGGCTCAGCTATACGAGAGCGCCAAGCGTAAAAACGAAGTGCTCGAACAGCAGCTGTGCAGGTACGATTCGCGTCGCGTTGACTTTACTTTTTAGAGCTCGATTGTGTTGTCGGTGACTGGCTTGGACAACTAGAAAATTTTCAGCTTTTACAAATTAGAGTAAAATTAGAATTATACCTACACAGTTTTTTCCAAATTAGACTAGAATTACAATTTTAGCTTCAGTTTTTCTTCAAATTAGATAATCACTGAATTCGCAAAAAGTTGTAAATTGAATTAAAGGAGCACTGCACTCTAAAAATGATGTGGTCTCAAATTGAAGGGTAAAATGAAAAAAAAAACATTTGGCCGCAGCCGTTTTCTTCAGAACGCCACCGTAATGGAGCTGGAATTTATTGAAATTTCCGCAGCAACTTCACGCTCCAGCAATCACGCAGAGATCGAACTTTATATAGTTGTCAGCCGATGCTCTGAAGGAAATCTGTCGTACACGTCAAGGTGGTTTAGATACCGCGTTCAACGGAAGATGTTCAGTCAGGAGATTTATGTCAAAATCGGGCCTAGTGTATTCTATTTCTTTTGGACACATGGTGTGTAGGACATATTTGCTTCGTAACATCGGCTGGCAACTATATAAAGGTCGATCTCCGCGTGACAGCAGGAGCGTGAAGTTGCTGTGGAAATTTTAATAAATTCCAGCTCCATTACGGTGTCGTTCTGAAGGAAACGGCTGCGGCCAAAATTTTTTTTTCGTTTTGCTCTTCAATTCGAGACCATATCATTTTTAGAGTGCAGTGCCCCTTAATTCAATTTCCAACTTTTTGCGAATTCAGCGATTCTAATCTAATTTGAAGAAAAACTGAGGCTAAAATTGTAATTTTGGCTTGATCGAATCACTACCCCAAAGTGACTCGACTTGAGTCGGGTTTGAGAAATATGAAATGACTCATGAGTCAATATTGAAGTCATCAAACTTTCTGCTTTGCAAAGCATTCTCAACCTCTCGGTAAAACTGAAAAGTGACTCGACTCGAATCACTTCCCTAAAGTGAGTCAATTTTGAGTCAATTTTCACGTCATCAAGTATTCGACTTTGCCATGTATTATGAATCACCACCGGGAACTGAAAAGTGGCCACGTTGTCATCAATAATATCAATATCAAAAATTGTGTGGCACCAAATTTGACACGGTCCAAACGATGTGCTTGCCAAACTAAAATAATTTCGTGACTTGGAAAATTCCAAATCAAATGTCTCGAAATGACGTGTGACTCAGCTGCGACTCGATCCCTTTCAAGTCAAAAGCGAATAGGAATTGGATTTTTCTTTCAGAGCAAACGGAAAAGTGGAGGAATACAAGGGTTACTGGATCAAAGAGAGGAAGAAATTCCAGAACTTCTTCAGCAACACTCTGGGCGGTAGCGTCGTACCGAACGGGACCGACCTGTCCGCCAATTTTGCCGTAAGCAACACCTTCGGATCGTCTCCGGTCGCTCTGGAAAAGCAACCACTCCCGGGCTTCACTTCCACGCCCAAGAGAGACGCGCAGGACCCTTTATTAACCCAAGTGAGTTGTTGTTTTGGTATTGGTGGTGTTTCGACTGCTGTGTTCATTTACACCAGGCTGATATTCTTTATTATGAACCCGAGCGATATACCGATAAAACAGATAACCAACACCTTCACCGATGACTCTTCTAAATTCAGCCGGTTTTCAAAGATATGGTATCTATGTTAAAGGGGCACTGCACTCTAAAATTGATGTGGTCTCAAATTGAAGGGCGAGACGAAAAAAAAATTTTGGCCGCAGCCGTTTTCTTCAGAACGCCACCGTAATGGAGCTGCAATTTATTGAAATTTCCACAGCAAGTTCACGCTCCAGCAGTCATGCAGAGTTCGAACTTTATATCGTCGTCAGCCGATGTTATGAAGGAAATATGTCGTACACGCCAAGGTGGTTTAGATACCGCGTTCAACGGAAGATGTCCAGTCAAGAGATTTATGTCAAAATCGGGCCCACTGTATTCTATTTCTTCAGGACAGAAATAGATCATGTCCTATTCTTATGTATAAAACATTGTTAGACATGATCTATTTCTGCTTGGGGGGTCCAAAACCCTCGTTTTCCATGTGCAAAGCCGATCCTGCTCGGATAAAATAAGCCTGACTGACGTCTCTTTTCATCGCAGCTGAGGAGTAAGCTAGACGCCACGATAGCCGAACGCCTGAACGGCGCACGGGAAACGTTACCTAACGGGCACGCGTCTTCGGGAAGCAGTTCCAACACGCCGAGATCCAACAGCCGTCACAACACGGGAGCCGCTTCCGGGCAGAACTCGGCTCAAAACGAATATCTTTCGTTTCTTCTCACATAGCCAAAATTGTTGATTTGCACGTTATGTCCCTCGTTTGCCATCATTTTGTATTATATATACTATTTACTCGACTTAACTAGACATGGTTTTATTTTGCGTTGCGCGTTTCTGAGCACTGATGATTGACGTTAGGACTGGGCAAAAACGAATAATGAGATATTCGCTCCCGAATCGAGCACTAGACATTGGGTCGAATATACTATTATCACTCATAATGACATCATAACTGTCCGGATAATTTGGAAAGTTTTGGTGATACGATTGTTGATATACGATGTTCTTTTCAATTCTCCACTAGCAGCTGATCGCCCCTGACGAGTGTCAGCCGAAAATATCCGGGTTTATTTTAATATATGAATATATTATTCAATTGGATATTGAAGTTCTGTACCTCCAAGAAGCTCTTCAAAGTTCAAATACGTCACTTTTAGCGCATGGGTTCCCAACCTTTCCTACACCCTTTAAAAACATTAAAAATGAATGGCCCTATTTTTTTCCATCCTCGGAAAAAAAGTGAGATACAACATTTTCATTGAAAAATAACTGGTCTGTCCCGTTATAATAAAGTATATTTTATTAATTAATATTTATCGAATTTTTCATGAATTTTTGAAAAGATGTCAGAAGCTTTGGGAGCCCCTGTTTCACGACTATAAAAAGTCCCACCACATCATAGATGATTTCATCGTTTTACATTGAGCAGAAACGTAATTTTCGCTAATATGTGTGACTCCGTATTACATGTTTATGATGCTCTGATACGACCAATCTTGGTTTCAAGGATTCTGGGGTGGCAAAAAAGTATAAAAACTTCAATTCCCGTATTTTATATAACTCCTTGTCAGCTAATACTCGGTTCGGATTCGTGTACTCAAATCGCTATGCTCATTGCTCAGCCCTGTTGACAAGTACACACAGGATCTGTGCCGACAAAAATGCTGTGTTAAAATTCTCGACAGGATAGAGAATTAGAGATATATGCATAGCGAGCCTTTGTGTGTAATCGCTTGCTCGTTTCTTGATTTCCAGAACAATTTACTTTTGTAGAAAGTCTGACGCTTATCTCATGACACATTTATATTACACACCGCGATAATTTGCGCATATTTAAAGCTACACTCTATATACCACGCTACTGTGTCGACTGTGCGTTCGACAGGGCCCTTTCCTGCATCGTTATTATTTATAATGCGGTAATTTCGTCAGTTTTCCGCTGGCCATATTCTCGTTTGAGGTACCTTTTCATAGTTACTGTACAGCTGTGTATTTCCGATTATCTGTTACATATTTGCTATACTGATTCCGCGACGTGTTTCACTATATTGTTTTTGACGTGTGTCTTATGTCGTGCTACTTCTACCCTCGAATATATATTTTTGTACTGCTCCTATTGCCTGTCGGTCCAGGGGAAATTCTGTTTTAGCTTCTCAGTTGTTCCCGAAAAAAAATCCAGCAAGTCGGTTGTCAATGTCTCGGTCGTATTCATTTACTCGATTGGTGCTTTCGACAAATATGGTGTTATGAATTGCGATGTTGCATATATCCGTTTTGATTCCTACTGATTCCGCGATATAGGCTTCTTTTTTAATAAAATGTCAACGGAAAAGGAGACTTGTTATTTGCGGAATAGGGTGATGTTTTCTTGGTAGATGAGTGCGATAGGTGGCTATAGTCAATGGTCTTAAAGCTACGGAATGGTTTGTATTGGTCGTAGGCCTACCTCTCGTGCCATGGTCGGTAATGGCGTTGTTTATGTAACGATAGGCGAGTGCATAACAGTTTTCGTGTAATAGAACATTAGCTCCCTTGATTATTCTATCGGACCACTACAGAGATCCGATTATAAGATGTTTGACTATTTCTGTGTAGTTACACAGCTCCGGCGTTAAAGGTTCCTCTGTCAGATACGTCTCCATCAGCTTTAGACTCTACGAACTACCAGTCTAGTTGGTTGACGGTCAACTCATTACTGTTCCCTTGATTAGTTCTAGTTGTAGTTGCGGATTTTCAAAAGAAATTAGTTACCGAACGACTAGAGAACCCCCGTCGTCATTTGTCTGTAATCGTGATGCCAGTGCTCTGTTGTGTGATCATCATCATCATCATTGGTTTATTAGCAATTTTATCAGTTCAATACATCACAAAAAAATGCGATACAATGAAAAGACAGGAAGATGTCGAAGCGACAAGGAGTAGTCTATGGAATCTGACACCCACCTTGGCTTAGGCGATGTAAAGAGGAGGCATGTGATGTTCTTGCGGCCATTGATAGCTCAGATGTAATCGCTACTAACAGTGACTTAACCACAGGTGGATTTTATGGGTCGAACCCCCTCCCAGTTCTTGTGGAAAGCCGATCAGATTATGATAAAATCAAAATTAATAAGTTGCGGTGGAATAAAATCTAGTTGCGGATTTTTAAAGGTCGTTACTTCTCGTTCTAGTTGGACATTTTGAATATCGCAGTAGTTGCTACAAGTATGATCAGTTTTCCAGGTCGTGCGTATTAGAATTACACCATCGTCCAGGCATCACTATCTTAATTGACAAGGCTGTATGCACGACTAGTCACGCACAGGCCGTATTGGAAACGGGAAACAACCGTTCTGTACGATTTTCCCAACGCACGTTACTGTCAGTTCGGATGTACGTTTACATTTGCTGCTTAGTGCATATGTTTTGATGCTTTTAGCAGAATATTAGGTAATTTAAGGACATGCATGTTATTGTTGTTGTTGAGAAATTTTGTACGTCGAGGCTCATATGGTCAGACTGTCAACCGAAGTCAACTCAATGTCGATAACGCCGCTGCGTTGCGATGTTATGTTTTTCCTGTCGATCTTACAATGTAGCAGACGCGTGAATCGTACAAGAGCGCGTAACGGCATTGATAATCCTGAATCAGTGTTGTATTTTGTTGGTATAAGAATACCGTATCGAGCGGAACAACACAACAGGATATGTGGATTCGGAATACACTGTAACGTTGCGAGCATGTAGTGTAGCCAAAACCGTTCCACGCACGTGTATTTGTGTTTATCATGTCGAGACTTACTCATCTCTACAGAATCTCGTAGTGTGCATCATCGTGCTTACTAGAGTATGAAGACAGATTTAGAAAGGAGCCTGAATACCCCAACGCTTCGCCCTGCCTCAGTTAGAATTTTGTACGAATGCAACATCGTAAATTGTTAGTATGCGTAGTTTTACATATGATTTCTACTTTGCAAGTGTATGTTTTCCTATTTAGTGCGGGTGTAGGATTTGATTTCGTTTTGGTTATCTCTGTAATAAGCACTGCAGGCTGTAAATAAAATGAAACCCCGATTACTTGTCCGTGGTGCTGCTCAAATTGTACAGGTTTGCGATGCCAAGCAGACTATGGTAACTGGTGACGCGTCGAAGGAAATTGCGGTATTTGAAACGGATGACTGCGTTGGTGGATACGCTCTTGTTGTGAATGAGTGAGTGTAGCGTGTTTTTAACTACTAACTAGGAAATAAAAATGCAATTTGGCGAGACTATTCCGTTGTATGGCGTAATTTCTACAACAAACACTAATCTGTTATCGAGGTTGTTATATTACCTCCCGAATGCGTCAACACTTGGTTGATTTCGAGAAACAACTGCCGACGTATTTGCTTCATCGTAGTAAATTTCGATGGCAAAAACGATGGTTATAACTCAACAAGTTTTTAATATCATTGAATGACCTTCAGTAGCTGATAGCACGTATCTCATCCGCTCGGAGAGTGCAAGCTATATCCCGTACTGGTTGTTGTTGTTTACGGTATTCATGGCGTTTGTNGACTACAATGGTCATTTACACCAGGCCGATATTCCTTATTTTTGATCCCGTAACTGCCGACTTGTAGCACGGCACACTTCTATCTAGGCTTTTGTATAACACACCGCTTATGTGGATGAGATGGTCTTGTGTATCTTGTGCATGAAAATAACAGCACCGCTAATTATGATTACACCCCGGGCACAATTCCTCGTAGCGGACAACGGACCTCATTTTCGAATTGAAAAGAAGAAGGGTCATCACTGTGGTGGCTTTGCCCTAATTAAACCTGTCGCCTATATAGCAGAGAAATTCAGTTTTCAAACTGGCTCGAATCCTGCTATTGGACTCCAATATTTCCTTATGTAAAGTTTTCCACTTCCGCGATACGATTACAACTAACTGCATCGAACTTACGGTTTCGATGACCCATTTTCCCATTAGCACCAGCGCCTACTTTAGACAACCAAATATTCCATTTTGATCAGAATAGTCTTTTAACACAATATATTCAGTTATTCACTGGTGCCCAAGATGGGCTGTAATCCGAAAAGAAGGTCTTTTCGAAACGCCACGCGCATAGCTAATTAGCTATAGCGGGAAACAACAACACGCTATATCCGATAAACCGATCGATTCGTGGTATGCCATTCCAGAAACGGAATTATCAGCGATATCGACACCGATGTGGCGATCCGGTATAAGTATAACTACGGAGAAGGCTCCGGAATACAAGCCGAAGATGTCTTCGACGAAGTCATTGACGCAAGGGGCTGCTGCGTTCTTCCCGGCCTTGTCGACGCCCATACTCATCCCGTTTGGGCCGGAGATCGGGTCAATGAATTTGCGATGAAGTTAGCGGGAGCGACCTATATGGACGTGCATAAGGTGAGCCCGAACGAAAAAGGCTCACAAATATGCCATTTTATGCACTACAAGTACCATTCGAACCGGACACCGTCCGTACCCCTCTTATTCAGAATTGGACAACTAGATAATTCTGGATCTCAATAGAATGATTCGATTTTGAATTGAAAAGTAGTTATCGTCCTTCCGGTGAGCGACCAAATTACGCTTAAAACCATTTAAACAGTCACGGTGGGAAACCGCTGGTGTATGACAAACGTTTATATCTAGGTCAGTGGNTCCCANCCTTTTTCGACNCATCGCCCCCTTTCCGAGCTCAACGCCGATCATCGCCCCCCAGATTTTGTGAACCGAAAAATNGGATATACAATCTGTAGTCATCGGCGCGAGTTGACTAAAAAAAAAGGTCAACTTTTCGGATCGTTGTCGAATTTTACACTTTTGCAACTAAATTTTCGTGGGTTGACCAAAAAAAAAGGTCATTTCTCCGAATTGACTCCAATATAGCCGTTTTAACGCGTCATCGCCCCCTTCGCTATTTTTCGCCTCCTGTCGCCCCCTTTGTCCATTTTCGCCCCCCTATCGCCCCCTTTGTCCATTTTCGCCCCCCTAGGCCGCCAAATCGCCCCCTGGGGGGCGATATCGCCCACGTTGGGAACCACTGATCTAGGTGTATCAACAATACGTCATTACATCGTGACTGATTCTTTTTCATCGCCACAGTATAGCAGACAATATCATTTCTTCTTATACTGGGCTGCACCGCTACGGCTATTTCACCCAAGATTTATTATTATTTAAAGGTTACTCGTTACGTGGCAATCACAGCCTACATTAGGTAAACATATTTTTCNCTTTAATATACCTGCATACAATATCCAACAGGCAGGGGGCGGAATCAATTTCACGGTGACTTGCACAAGAGAAGCCAAGGAGGACGATTTGTACCAATCTTTCAAGGCTCGATTACTGAGGTTTGCATACTGAATTTCGAAATTTGNTCAGAAGACAGCATGCGTGGCGGGGATTTGGACTTGGACATCGAATTGCCACAATTTCCATGTGATATTTAGATGAATGCCAGTTATTGTTAGATTTGAACTTGGGCATCATTCCAAAGACATTCTAGTGGTTCTCAACCTTTTAGACCTCGCCGACCGGTAACACTCCAAAACAAATGTTGCGAACGGGCGAACCTTNAGAAATCAAATGTCACTCTGAATTTAANTAAGACANCTGTATGTAATCAAAAAGTAAATATCGGAAACTTCNTTNAATGCGGCAAAGTCCTGTTAAGAACCACTAACTTGAGTTTGCTTGCNTGGTTTCTTTTGAAAGACTGCGAGTTTGCTCTTTGTTAGTCCCTATTTTACTGCCAAATGTCGCTACATTGTACTATCGAAATTTAACGTGCTTGCCACAGACCGGAGGTTGNGAATCACTGTTTGAAACTTCCTGTTTCTATTTTTACTGCCACAGAATGATGGCGTCGGGAACCACCCTTGTCGAGTGTAAAAGCGGTTACGGCCTGGACCTGGAAACCGAAATGAAGATGCTGCGAGTCATCGACAGGGCGAGATACGACCCTGACATCCCGATACAGATATCCACCACTTACTGCGGCGCCCATTCCGTCCCAAGGTATTATTTGCGACTACAATGATCACTTACACGAGGCCTATATATTTTCTGTTTAATTTCTCATCTGCTGACCACTAGGATTTTTAAGACACCGCTATCGCGGTTCGGACTTTTTGGTTTAGATTCTCGGTCATGTTTCCTAGACTGGCCCTTTGATCGGTTCATAAAAGTCTTGACTTCCCAACTGCTGGGTTTTTGAGTAGTTCTAGTTTTAGTTGTTGATTCTGAAAATAAGTNAGTTGGAAAAGAACTAGAAAACACATGTCGTCGTTTGNCGTGAATCGTGATACCTGTNTTCTGTTGTGNGATGTTCTTGCAGTCATTGCTAGCTCAGAGTCATCACTACTGATAGTGGCGTAACAAGAGGTGGTTTTTTGGGTGGCAACCCCTGCCATTCCAAAATGGAAACCCCGTCCGTTTGAAATGCGGAATCTGTATCCAATATCTCTTAGCTAATTACTTGCTTCGGAAATCAATCTGGTTAGTTGTGTTTTGGTTAGTTATTGGCTGGTTTCGAGAACTGAGTAGTTCTAGTTCTAGTTACCTGTTTTGAAAAGTGAGTAGTTCTAGTTCTATTTGCACATTTTGAAATCCAGTAATATGTACCAGTCTGACTGGCGCGAGTAATTTTTTACACGCGCACTCACAATACCCAGAGGAAGCACCGCAGACGAGGCGGTAACGGACGTGATCGAGGTGCAGCTACCCGCGATATCAAAAGAGGTGCAACGCGGAAAGCTGACAGTGGACAGCATCGACGTTTTCTGCGAGAAGGGAGTCTTCAACGTGGAGCAAAGCCGCCGNATGCTACAGGCGGGCGTGGATCACGGCCTGATGATCAACTTNCACGCGGAAGAATTGAATCCGCTGAAGGGAGCNGAGGTAGGAGACGAGCGGTAAAACCATACGTGGTCACAGTGGCCAGAGTTGCTGCTCATGCGGAAGTNGAAGAAACGCCGTTAAAATATANTCAATTACAAGTAGAAATTGCANTTCCCGATTTCCGCCATATNTGGTGAAATTTAGGTGGAGAAATAGGGAGAAATCGACTATATGCNCTTTCATCACTGCAGGTTGGGGGAAATTACTGCTAGTGGAAGTTAAAAATGACCGATCTGAAAAGTATTCGAGTAAACAGTTTAAAAAGTAGATTTGGTCGCGGGGTCGCGTACATTTTAGTGCAGTTTCGGAGGCGCCTATACCTTCGAACTTGCAANATTGTCCTCGCGACTAACGCAAAGTAAATATTGACACTGCATATAGATGCTGTTCTCCAAAATATGAAGTTATCACGATAAAAGGATATTTCACGCATTTCCTTTGANNATTTCACTCATAAGTATTCGAAACCGGCTCNAATTCTCCGAAAACGTACAAGTATTCCATCACTGATCATTNCTGATCTGGATGAAATTNAAACAAGATCGCTTTTCAGATGGGTGCGGANCTGGGGGCNCAAGCCATCAGTCACTTGGAAGAGATNTCGGAAGANGGGATCCGTGCCATGGCTCTGGTGAAATCCNTCGCGGTCCTGCTGCCCACCACTGCNTACATNTTGAGGTATNTCAGCTAACGACAAATGTTATCGACACCGTGATGTCATAAGTTGNGGTAATGGAGGAATCCAGCATTCCACCATCTCCCCGCCGTATCTTCACTAGAGCGCGACCGAGTTTATCGGTTATATTATCGAGTCGATATTACACTTTGAAAGAATTTATCGGTATCGGCCATTGGAGG
>ATSW01103617.1:0-10736 GCA_000444245.1 Botryllus schlosseri | reverse complement strand
CATCGAAAATTGGGGTCACCACAAGGGCATTCCTTCTCGGCCAAGGTCTTCTCGCTGCTAATGATTCTGGCACACTTCTCGGAGTTGCATGTTACATGGCCTATAACAGGGGTGGGCAAACTTTTGAGCTCGCGGGCCGCATTCAACATCTGAATCCATCCGCGGGTCGCACTATATAAAATTGGGATTATAAACCAAAACGCAATATTGGTATTTGATTATATAGTGAGGACATGGAGATAATATATATGCTTATTACAAAAAAAAATGCTTTGATAATATCGTACACGCGTCAGAAACAGTGGCGAGATTTCATAGGCTGGTCATCCTCAATAACCAATTTGTCAAAACTGTAGAGATGAAAGTCGCTTGTCCTGATTCTTAGAACAGGATTGAAATTTGAATCTGTGAAGAGCACTCAGTTTGTAGATTTACTAATTCCGCTTTTGGTTCAGTTCAAGAACACACAATGCTGACGGCATCATAACCATGTTACCTTCAAACACCCTTCTACTATGTGTAGATAAAATATAAATACCCTAATTCTACGCATATAGAGAGAACGAATCTACCTGAGACACGCATGAATCGTTTTTTATAAGCACATCACTGAAATAATTAAAACTGGAGTGGCCAATCTGGAATCACACTCGTGATCCGAATTATGTCAATCTCGTTTAGGATTTCTGTGATTTTTAGCATTTGAATCCTTTCTAACTTCGCAGGCCTTGAGCTCAGGTTGTCGCGCCAGAAATTAAACATAAAAATAGGAAGTATTTACCTTATAGAACAGTGGTACTCAAACTAACTTTTTAAGACTCGACCACCTTATGATGGTGAAAGATTTCGCGCCTCCCCTTATCGTCATGTCACAAAACGCAACCAGGGTGTTAGTAAACCTAACGGATAGTTTGATGGCATGGAAGGTTACGACTGTGAATGAGGGATTTTTAAAACTGAAATTCAGAATAAATACAGAGCAATAATTAAGAAGTGGACGTGAATCGCGCCTAGCACGAAAAAAAAATTTCAGCTGGGCTCAGCTTATCGTGCCCCCCAGTTTGAGAACCACTGCCTTGAAATTATCATGGTGAATTATACTAAGAAAAAGTTTAATCACGTCCCTGCATTAATTTGATTTTTAGTACGCATTTTATCAATATTTTAAAGAAGTGTCTTGAACTCTCGCGGGCCGCACAGAATGGTGTTGCGGGCCGCATGCGGCCCGCGGGCCGTACTTTGCCCACCCNTGGCCNATAACTTCATATGNCTTGGTGCGTCGTGGCGCAGTAATGGCCGACGCCGAAGTCTCCATTTCTATAAATTCTACGTATTTTCGTGGGAGAAGGGTACCCAATAATCTGATATTCGGCAATATTAAATCGCGGGATGATCGCCTATAACTGCATCATAAAACGTATTGTGAACCGATACCAGTAACGCTCAAAATTTCGCGGAAGCGCTATCTCACGTCAAATTAGTCGTGCTGGATGCGTTTGTGACGCCATCATTGGCCATCCCGAGTTAGAAATGAGGTTTTGTGAACAACACGCAATATAATATTCGATACATACGCTACATTCCAGAGCAGTTAACTGGTAACGGTTATTACGCATGCGCATGTGTCTCCGTGAATATGTAGACTGTCCTCTATATAATTTTGAACAAATGCATCTATTCCCCACCAGAAACCATTGAATTCCCCACCAGTGGGAATTCCCCACTGTTTGGGAACCACTGGCCTAGGCCAAGGTGGGTGTCTGATTCTATAGACTACTCCAAGCCGCTTCGTCACCTTTCTATCCTTTCATGGTATCACATTTTTGTGGTGCATGGAACTGACAAAATTGCTAATAAACCAATGATGATGATGATGATGAAATACAACTTTATATGTTACAAAATCTGACAAGCAAGAAGTGGTGGAGCTTCAAACACTGTTGAAGTAAAGATGAAGTAATCTTAAAACGTAACCATTGGAGTAAGTGTCAGAGAAAGCAGTCAAAATTACTCCAGTACTCCAAGAAGAAGTACTTTGTTATTGATCGCCTCTGCTTTAACATGTGGCAATCATTTCAAAAAAGGTACATACCTCGTTCATTTGAAATATGGCCCAAAAATATCCCACAAGTCGATTCACGTTTTCTTTCACTTTGCTGGACTCGATTCCGGCCAACTGACGACCAAAGTAAGTGCAGTACATTAACGTCGGGGTGTACAGAAATCCTTCCGCAATTCCAAGGACTACGCCACCAGGAAGCAAAACGTAGGATACTGCAAAGAGGACAAGTGAAGCGTTAATTTGTCTATGTATTGTTAGGTCTATTATTCAGTACTGATCATCAGGAAGGTTAGATCTTTTATAACAAGCTACAGAAACAGACAAAACATAGCCTGCACAGCAATGGTTAACTGGTAATCTGCACTTCAATCGTGGAATCAATCCGCACGTCACTCATGAAAGCAAAGTCTTCGAAATGCGTACCTCACTCGACCATCATAAGTAATTTTGGTACATTGGCTATTTTTGTTGAATCAGACGCAAATGTCCTAATTTACATCGATTTTCATATTGGATCGCACCACTTTATTCGCTCATTGCCATAATTCAGCAACTGCGAAGTCCAACAGATTTTGGCTCAAGAGTCGTAATACGTGTGCCATTCTACTCTCCAATCCCTACCTTGAATGGCACAATTTACAAGTATACGGTAAACTATGGCATGGCACGATATTAAATGAAAATGAGATAGCCTTATCGGCCGATGGCAGCGCTGTACAGTTCAATGACCAGACGATTTTCCCAACAAATAAACTTCAGGGCTCAAAGTCATCAACAAGTTAAAAATGTACACCCGCCAGATTCAGCACTGTTTACACAAGGCTTCTGTTTGGATTGGTTATTGCACAGCTGTTCGTGGGTTTACCAAAGGTTATGAGTGTAACAGTGATTTACCACTGTTGGTTAATCCGCCGTCATTGGCACGAACGACTGCATTTAGAGTCGTGGCTCTAGCATGTTTTGAAGTGTCCGAGTTTTTTGACATCCTCCCATCTGTTCATTACATTGCATCGCATTATATAACGTGGGTTTTTCAGCGGATGAAAATAATAAAACCGCTGATTGCGATGATCTTCCTCGAGCCAATATTACTTCACAATATAGCTATCAAAACATAACCTTACCTGGGAAATAATTCGAAACCACATAGAGGACATAGCCGACTTGACTGCACAGGATAGTATTTTTTGCACCAAATGCCGAGGTAACGATGGGAGCGAAAAATAAACAGCAAATCACAGTGGAAATCGACATTAACGTCAAGGAACGCGTACCTGAAATATGAATGAAAATGATACGCAGAACTCGAACAAGGTCAGTTGATGGACAGTAGAGTCAACAAACTGCAGCAACGCTTTGAAAGCAAACATTTACGTTGAACTTCCACCCAATAGTTCACTCACTTAAATTGTGCTTACAGTGCATTGTTGGTAATTGTAATAAAGTTCAAATTAAGAATTTCTTGACTTTTTTCAATTGATAATGTATTTCGACATACACATGTGGAGAAGATAATCTGTTGAACAACCTCAGAGAGAAAGAGTTCGGATATTAATACTGGTACGAAAAAACAAGAACATTGACAATTAAACAAAGGATACAAACATTATAAAAGCAGTTATTAGGTTTGAATAGGATTGATGCACAATAGTAGTAAAATATTTTACTGACTAGTGACATGATAAGTTCGATGTGATCTACAAGAATCCAGAACTGAAACGAAGCATAATAATTTCATAGCAATTTGATAACATTGAATTTAAATGATAGATACGAAGGATGACAGTATTTAAATAAATAATTACCATTAAAAAACACCAACTAATCAACTCACCCAATGCATCGGAGATATTGATGCTTGATTGTAAATCAATAAGACCGGAATATGAACTGATAGAGAGAAGAATACTGACGCAAAATAATAGGAATTTGATATAGACAGTCTTCGCAGTTATGGGAGCAGATTCATCACTGATAATGCAACTGGCGTCATCGGCATCTCTAAAGAATAACGAGAGTAGTTTGAATCAGAAATGTTACAGGAAGAATGTTGTTGATAATATCACTAAATTCAAAATTTCGATTTCCTGAGTACTGCAGGTTGCCTACGGTACTTACTCTGATGATAATGGGTACCTCCCATTCATTTGTATTCTTTCCATTACTCGCTTTGCGACTCCGAACGCCCTTGTTACAACTATTCTTCCGTGAACATTCGTTAATGTTGACAGACAGTCTCATTCCTTACCGGCAAATACCATAGAAATTGCGAAATAAGCACTATTCGATTGCTGTAACGACAAGCAAAGTCCGCTTGTTAAGAAGACCTTTGACTGCAGACGAAGCCAGACGAGTACATGAAGTTACGTAACAGGGCTCAGATAAATAGCATAGGAAGATATGCATCGTCTGTCGAAACCCTCAACTGAGAAGACGAGCTTCTGCTTCAGTGCTTCTGCGTAAGTAAACAACAGCGTGCCACTCTTAGGAACAAAGATTATCGCGACCGAGCTGCCACCTAGCGCTACATAAAATCACCAACTTCATGGTAAACGTGTGATGGAGATTTCTGATAACCTCACAATGTAGAATATGTATGGCTACATAGTAGTCGCTGCATTAATTGTAGGCTATATATTATCACCATATGCTTTGACTCTACCTACATTTTGACTTTCGTTGTCAAGTCAGCGGAGAACCTTGATTACAAACTACGCCGGTGATGCTTTTTTGGAAACTTGAGAACTTATGCATACTCTTGCTGTCTTTACTGAAGTAGTTATGAAATATTTATGCCTTTAGACTTAGACTATACTTTCAGTATTTTGGTTACAAGTTTGCTGAAATTTTATGAGCGAGATTGTCAACAAACGGTCGTCATGGATTGCAATTTTCAAAGCTGCAACTTGCGATGAAGTAAGCACTTACTTGCGTACTTTTCCGACTTCTAATAAGGTATAAGTTTCCGACAGATTCCTACTTGAGTAGCATCAACGTTTACTTCGACCCACTCTCGCGGAGATTAGCATTGTTGCCGAAATCAGAGTAGGGCTTTCACATGGTGATTTTGATGAACCAAAAGTCATGCTACTAGCCCAAACCCTGATTCATGAGATGAATGTAGTGATGTTAAGATTCATTCAATTACCGTATCTGGCATAACTGCAGCTTGTGCGATTTGTACGCACCAACCAATACCACCAAAATGCTCAAATAACCAATCACAACCTAATCAAAACATGTAGCGATTGCGATGGTCATGTCAATGATCGGATTAAAGCAACCGATATTTCGATGCAATGAAACACAAAAAGTGACTTGGATATCAATCAAACGCCCACCCTCCGTTACGAGTAGGCTAATTTGTGATTTTCTAGTTCTCTATGTATCTGACGGGCATGAGTTGACCCAAGCCACTCGATTATCAATTTAGTTGCTATATAGCACGATAGACGTGTTACAATCATGAATAGTTACTCTAACACACTTCATGGGGTTCGAGGACACTGCACTTTCGGTCAACAGCCGATGAGGGTTGCTTCATACGACACTAGGAAATAAATGTCTACTCGACAGCTTTCAGAACAGATTGCTCAACTCATGTTAGATCACTGTGAGTGGTCGATTCACGTGTCTTCCCACGCGTACGTATCTTACTTCCAAGTTCCATTTCAGGAACTTCCAATCATTGCAACTTCCAGTTTACATCGGCGACAACATATCAACCTCCCTAATCTAGGACTAACGTCTCTAATCGCATCGAGATGTATAATATTTTCGTATACGTCCTTTTCCTCAGATTACTAGCTGCGCACACACTCACACCCATAGGCAGTCTTGCTCCTCCAAGTTGAAGAACTATCAAGCTAATGCTAGATCCAATAACACTCCCAAATCCGCAGAGAACAATGAGAAAATACCCACAATTAAGTCACAAAGACAGAGTCGATTTATCAAAAGATAAACATAATCAATAATCTCTGGAGTCAAATTCAACATCGACCGAGTCAAAATAATGCAGAAAGGAGCTGAACGAGAGTGCGACAAAGATACAAAATTCTAGAATAGAAATTGGGAGAAGTACTATTTTCACGAAAATATAATTTTCAACAAAACAAATACAACCTGACTCGGGAAAGGAAAAATTATGTTACCCTAGAATATTACTAGTACAATAAACAACGGAGCAAGAGTCAGAAACACAATGGTCAATTGCATCGAAGTGATTAGTCTCAAGGAACCGCAGGTAAGTGAACTTCATACATCCGTAAGCACAGGGAAAGTCGTAACATATATGAACGATAGATCGTCGCAGAGAGCAAATGTGACTGCGTCAAGGCATCAGGAAGTGTGTTATTTCATAACTCGAGAACATGATTGGAGATCAAATTATACTGCTCTTGGTGCGTCAGACGCGTCGTATGGTGGAGGCGTAGTAGCATCTGAAAAAATTAAGTAAGATTTGACTAAAGATTGGAGAGCACGGGTGGACTTGTTAAGATCATATCGAAATAACTGGTAAAATAAAATAAATAGGGAGTGAATAGGTATAGAACCAGCTAAGTGGTAAGCTTCCCAGTCCCCCATGGTAGCAACCATGCAAAACATGAGNAAGAAAGCGTGTTTCAAGGACATTACAAAATTCGCTCAGAAACTGACAAACAAAGGTGGCCGACAAAGTCGGCATTGGTACTCTAATAGAAATAACGCCATAAAAAACCTGCGTCGTAGTCGGGTCAAGTAGCAAGTGAAAACAGCTCATGTCATTTCAAAATAGTATGGAAACACATAGTGATCAAATTTATTGGAAAACTCCTCTTTCAATTCAACACACATAGTGGCCCTCACCACGTTCAAAGTCGCCTTAATGTCAAGCAGCAATGTCAACTCGAGTCGTAAATCACCACAATCCTTCACATTGATTAGGATTCCAATTATTGCCTGAAAAGCTATCTGGTGACTATTTTGATGTCATCACATTCTGCACTAAAAATATAACAAAATCAGGACGCAAGTCAAAAATAACGACAGATGTTATTAAGGACGATATGTAGTTTGAACATTGCCATTTCATAGACACCTTACGACTAAGCCCATGGTACCGCAGGTTAAGATTCCCCGCTCTAACACACTAAAAATCTCTAATATTCCAAACATCATAGATTCGAAAACATCAAACTGTAATGCCCTTCAACAAACGATTCACATCAAAGACTTACACGCTTGCTCTGTAATGACCACGTTGTTTCCATCGCTCAGTCCCGCCGAATAAGCTCGCGACAACATCTCGATCAACTCGCTACGGTCCTCTTCGGTGATTCCTTGCGTGTACCGAACGCGGGCATGGACAGAAACGGTCAGATCGACGCAGTTCAGTTTGCGATGAACCTGAACGGGCGTGCCGAGGAAATAAGGACACTCAATTATAAGTAAAAGTAACCACTTCACGTGGAAGAAATACTTCTAGCCGGTAATCTAAGCTGGCTACTTTTCAGTGTAAAAATTACTTACGGATGAAACCAGTTATATTGGATTTGGAGGAATTTACAGGATGTATCTTCGCGATAAACAAAAAATGACTAGTGACACTCGTAATAATCAAAAATACATTCAATTGCTATGATGCAAGGACTACAGCAAGCGGTTCTTAACGAGAAATTCCCTCTAAAGAGTGATGCAGCCTTATCTCAAAACTAGTTTGTAAATCAGGGTTGGAAATCTCAGCTCAAAAGTTCAATCTAGCCGAACCAAATTAATTCAATCCCAATACTTGCGTTGTTGAGACCACACAAAGCAATACCTACCGGCGGACACAAAAGGCAAATTAATTTGCTTTACGACTTACACAATAACACGGAGCGCCGAGAAGGCAACACGGGAAGCACACGGCCCAAATCAGCGGGTTGTAACAGTCATGATAGCGCTGGCTGTAGTTTGTGATACAAAAGTTTGAGTTCTCTGACGTGAACCAGGCCCACGATTCCTCGAAGTGACCCTTGAACCATTCTTTTAAGGTGCGGTTAAAACTGATCTGCAACAAAAGCGAATCGGTGAAACGTGCCACTACTCGTAGGCCCCGAGTTATGGGTGGCGCAGCTAATTGAATAAGCAGGTTCGTCGATGACGACGAGCTAGTTCTTAAAAGGCCCCAATAAATTGTAATCTGTGATTAGTAATCAGCCATTGCCGAATCTGGGTATTTAGGTATGACTAGCGCACCCTGTAATTGTATTTATTGCAGGTTTGCGACATGTCTGCAATTTCGTTATCAGCGCAACCTTGCCGGCCGATTGTACAGTCCAATAAAATTGATCGCTACTATGTATTTCGCACAGCGTGCTGAGGCTGATTTCAGCAAACTAACGACCAGATTAGATGTACAAAATCGACCTCATCGTTAGGAACGTAGACTTCATCGCGCGCTCTGAGAAACACAATCTCCTGTCGCGATTTGACGACCAAATATACATCCACCTTCTACAAATTAAAGTGCATTATTTGCATTGATGAGGGCCGCAAGNNGGCGTTTNAANTATTTTGTGAACCATNTTTGTNATAAATATTCTCNGAGCNNAAAGTTGAACAGTGTTTNATTGTGTGTGCCTGNTAGTTNGAATTTATTCCAGTGCCCNTAATATTAATCCAATNATGNTTTGNGAACGTAAATCGGGAAATNNAGCNATGCNGTCNAAATCGATGTTTTNATCAGCAACCAATTGTCGCGATNCNAGCTACNCAATACTAAGTAAAAACCCATTTGTGTTGGCGGNANGGGATAATTACTGATTGGCCGCACGCGTTTGTANTCNTANTTNTTGTCTGTCTTTNGTGTTCCAGAATNGTNGCGCCNTGTTANTGCTCAGTCNAGCNANGAATGCCGAGCGNNCGGCNATCAATNACNTAATTTTGCAATNATCTCANCGGNAGATCGCGTCGCATGCACAGACGAATCTCGCTAATTGGTCNCNGCCGCGCGTAACACTGATAATACGACATGTTGAATTGCAACTGAATATTAGCNTCAGAATGATGGGAGGTGTTTTTTTCATTGAGTTCAGATTCCATAAATGTAGAACTTGAAATCAATATCACTCAAATGGATGATAATTTAAAGAATCATCACTGATGATGAAGAAATGTCAAAATTTCATGCAGCCATCCTATATAGCAGTCGTACTAAAAGTGGACGCCAGCAACCGCAGTGATTTG
Organism: Botryllus schlosseri; assembly: GCA_000444245.1. NCBI lineage: Eukaryota > Metazoa > Chordata > Ascidiacea > Stolidobranchia > Styelidae > Botryllus > Botryllus schlosseri. Next base: position 1,465 of record ATSW01103617.1, on the reverse strand, counting down.
GAAGGGGGCAGTTAGTTACTAACTGGCCAGTGTTATGCACTACAGAAAGTGGTTTGGAAGATCTATTTGTCACAAAAATAAGATGTATGAATATGACATATTGAACATGATTATGTCGTTCGTGGCTGTACAATGTACACTGTACAGAGCACATTCAATCGTAAACCATAACCAATGAACTACACCTATTAGTAAGTGACTGAGATGTTTTTGTGAGCCCATAACAATAATTCCAACAACATGACTATTTGTCGACAGGCATAACATATCCAGTTTTCATAAATCAAACTAGTATAGGTCTATTGTTGTAAATGGAATTACTATCTTGCATTTCTTGCATATTTCGAATATCCTAAGCAAATTAAGGAATGTTTTGCATCTGCGTATTTACCTCTAAGGCTACTTTCCGGCCTTGATTGATGAGCAGTTCCATGTCATCCAGTTTCTCTTTCAACTGATGGTTTACAGATGGATTTTGTGTATTTATGAAGACGATGAAACTGCCTGAAAAAATTAACAATAGATTTACGAGACGTAGTTCATAGTTTCATCTTATTTAAATAGACAACCTACATACGTCCAATTTGAGTAATAGCAACTACCACCATCAAGTTGAGGAATGCATTTTACCAATTTCAAATGGAAAGTGAATGGTGATTTGTTTGCAATCCAAACAATGACGGGGCTGTGTTCCCGTCTGTGAAGACAAATTCTCAGTAACGTTAATGTGGTGGATTAGGTACCAATAAAATAAGCTACGGTTCAACGAACCACTTAATATTTGGGAGCGCCAGACAAAATTAACATGGGCTTGAAAACGTCAATTGTTGTTGATTTTTAAGGAACGTGAAGTGCGTCTCCTGATGATCACATCGTAATAGAACTATAAGTCACACGAATACTGCATTACTGCTATCGCAATCCCAGTATAATTCAATACTTTTTCATTGAGATTCAAACTACTTCATCGTAGTACGGCGATTCACGAAAGGTCAATTGTTCGAGTTGAAAGTGACATGGTAAGCTGAATTGTTTTCAAAAATTGGGTTGGATCCAAAGTCTTGAATTCTTTACCTAACGCCACACAAATTCAATGTTATGTACCAAATAAAATATTTATGGTGAGTGAGGTGGTTTCATGTGATGATATGTATGAAACAGCTGTAGGATTTCAATGATGAAAGACCAGACGATATTGGCAAGTGGACCCGATGTTCAATTGCCTCACACATTATATTTTACACGAGTTCCCTAATTGATGATTTGTGTTGCAACAACATCTTTTTGTGTGTAACGCTACACAGTAACATTGATTTTCATTGGTCAACTGGCATTATTTTCAGATTGACGAGTTAAAGGTAGGCCTACTAACCTGAATTTTGTAATTCATTATAACTATAAGCATTTTGAATAGAGCCCGACCGATTATCGGCTCGCCGATAATATCGAGTCGATATCACGCTTG
>ATSW01103610.1:0-10537 GCA_000444245.1 Botryllus schlosseri | reverse complement strand
GTTCAACACAGCCGTTCTCTTTTACCGAAATCAAATTCTCTTTACCATCATACTTATTTTTTTGGTTTTAAATTTGGTCCTTTAGTCAACGTTGTCACCGTTGTCATCGCCGTCCATACTTGTTCATTGTTCCTTCTTTGAACCTTTTTTACCTGCCCCATAGATCTATATTTTCCGTATTTCGTACCCGCGATCCACAAAAATACTATTACTGCCACCAGCCCCATCGCCACAACGATTGAATATTGTGTGGTCGGGCCTTTGACAATCCCTCCCCCCTCATCTAGTGCAGGGGAAGAGATTCGTTTTACCGAATACTGCTCCTCCATCCGCAGCAGCTCCTGCAGTTGGCTGTAGTAGTTAAACCGACCGCGAGGTGGCGTCCGAAGAACCTGGGCACGTTGGGCTTCGGCAAGGTCGGGAAAGGTTCTTGCCATCTGCCGTGTCCCCTGCCCAGGTCGCGGGACTGTGGTCGTGGACCCAGCGACCCACGGCGTTCGAAAAGAGCCAGTCGGTCGTACCCGCAGCTCCGAGGTTCGGGGATGCGGTGTTGCCAAAATCACTGTAGAATCAGTGGTCGTCGCCGCCACCGTTCTTGGGGTCGTCCCTGCTCGGGAAAACAAAATAGGGATCGAGGTGGCAGTGGCCTTACCTGTCCACGTGGTAGAAACTCTTTTGGTAACAGTTGCGGTCGCCCCCACTCGTTCCGCAATGCCTGATGTTGTAGTGGGGGAGAGCGTCGCCGAGGCGATAGCGTAAGAGCCGATGGTTGATAGTACAGATTCCGTCGCCACCGCGTCGGCGACGAAAGCATCCAATGTTCCCACCAAAGCTCCGTTACTAGTCGGCTCCACCGACGTGATGACGGGATCGGTCAGCGTAGTCGGTTTCGGTGTCGTGGGCGTAATCGTCGTAATAAGGTCATGTTCCGATCGCGAGGTAATACATCCGGTGGTTAGTAGACGTTTTGTTACGCCCGGTCCTGTCGTGGGGCTTTCTGAACTCCTTGCTTCATCTGTCATGGCACTGCTTATTGCTATGGTCGTAGGCGACTCGGGTATGGTGGCCTCTGATGGTCGCGTTGGTCCGGTCGCCGAGATATCCAAATGGAGACGGGTAGAAATTTCCGGATATGTAGGTTCCGTTTGAGAAAACCCTCTATGTACCCACGCACCGGCCCCATCTCGTACATTCGACAGTGTTCCAGAAAACCCCTCCGTTGGCCGTATAGTGCCGGTGCGTCCCATGGTCAGGTGCAAATTTGGCGTCTTGGTTTCCGGCGTGGTTGCCGTCGTTCCTTCCCTGCCGGACTCGGGGTCCCGGGGTGATGGAGTTGCGGTTGTGGCGGTCGTTGAAAGTGCGGCAGTGGTCGAAGTGGTGTATTGGGCCAAAGTCGTCACTATTGTTGATTGTTCTGTGGACACTGGTATGCTCGTCTGTTGAGTAGTGTCCCGAGGAGTAGTAACCCTCGTCGTCGCCTGAGTAGTCGTCTTTGCAGGGGTTGTGTTCATCTCCGATACAGCAGTCGCATCTGCGGCGCCAGGGGAAGGCCCTGTTGTGGTTTGACCAAATGTCACAGGAGCGCCCGCTGCGGCAGGGCTCCCGGTTGTTGCCATGGACGCTGTGGTTGTCTCGATCCGTTTTGTATACCTTACTGAATCTGTAGTGGTATCGCGGGGGGTTGATGTGACTTTGGTCCCTTCGGTTTTCACCGTCGAATCCACCCGCACCAATTTTAAACTGGCCACACTGATAATGGCTATGGGCGTTGTCGTAGGCGCTATTGTTGGCTCTGTCGCGGCAACTACCGTTGTTGTAATCGAAGTGCCGGGTTCGGACGAATTCATAGTGGCGTCCGCAATAGTTGCGGGTTTAAATGTAGTTGTCTCTACCGTTGACAGTTCTGAAGCCATCGGTATGCTGGTTTGATGAGTAGTCCCTGGAAGAAGTGTGACCTTCGTTGTTTCCCAAGTAGCCATCTTCGAAAGCATCGATCTCATTTTTGGTACAATGGGCACATCCGAGGTGCCCGTAAAAGGTTCGGCCGAAGTTGGGTTAGTGACTGTGGGAGTGCTCGTCGTCGTAGAACCGGACGAAGATTGGGAGTCTGTTCGCAGAGTATCAGTATACACCCTGTTGGCGGCTGTTGCCAAACTGGTTTGTAGTGCTGTGACCGGTCCGGACACTGCTGGGGTTTGGAATCGCGTCGACATGGCCCTTTCAGTTGTAATAACACGAGTTGGCACAGCAATGATGCGAGTAGCCAATTGGTGGTTCGTTGATCCGAATCTCGTCGTTGAGCTTATGGGAACTCTTACCGGTGTCGTTTGGGCGCCAGTTTCCTGCGTAATCGCTGGAACCTCACTTGATGACAGAAACGCGGGTTGCGTACCCCTTGTGGTCGCAGTCGTGAACCTGTGAGCGGGTGGCCCATCAGGTGTTTCTTCTGCAGCCACTACAGAGTACTCGTCATTATAGTAGTCCCCATAACCGCTTTCGTTATACCCGGATTCATACCAACTGTTGTTGTAGTCGTAGGCGTATTCGTAATAATCTCCATCGTAGACAAGATCAGAATCTTCCTCCCGGTGGGTCTCGTATGGGGAAGTAGTAGTCGTACTGGCAGTTCTAGTGGGAGCACGGGACGTAAGCGGTGGCGGCAGCGGTTCAGCAGCGGCCGTGACAGAATACGTAGCGTAGGGAATGTAAAACACCTTTCCTTCGCACAGCAGGGCCTTGTAGGCCGTCGTGGGTTCAAATAGCTCCAGCTCGATTTGGCGTGCCTCCCGCAACTTTTGTGTGGCCATATAATTTAGTAAAGCCATATTCACCATATCCAGCTGTTCCCTCCGAGTCTGGTTTGCTTCCAGGGTCTGTCGTAAGGGGAAGACCTCCAGTGGTGTTATCGACTGGTTCCATCCCATATGGCTTTCCCGCACCTCCGTTATAGGAGCGGCTATTCTTCGCAGAATTTCCCTCGCCTTCATTACATAGAACAAACCCAGCCGGAACAACCAATCTTTTATGTCCCTCCGTCCTTGTTTCGATTCAGCCACGGTCGTTGACCATATGAGGAGTCCCGAATCCTTCGACTGGTTGCAGGGTGACTCATCATGAGTCATTGGTTCATGGCCATCAGTCTCTAGGGACGCTATGCGCATCCGACCATATCGATGATCCGCAAACACAGGTCGATTTTCGTAGGGGTCGTATGTCGCTTCCCCAGACAATAGAGTCACTTTTAGATTTCCCACGGCGTTTCGGCATTTCTTTTTCTTCTTCTTTCGTTTACATCGCCGGCTGCCCTGCAGTAGTGTAGGAAAATTTGGATCATTTTTTAGTGTATGGACGTCTCTGTTCAGATATCTGATAAGTGCGTGAATTCTTCGTCTATATCGGCCATGTCCATCGAAATTCACGGGCCTATCCACAGGGCCCGTTTCATTTCGGGCTCTTAACCATACCAAGTTTTCATCCATTAGGGGCACGGGGACACCTCCTGGCCATAGGCTGAATGACTCGGTAGTTCGTTCGTCCGTGTCAGGTCCTTTGATGCTGTTGTCGACTTCTAAAAATACGAAATCCTGGGACAAAGTGTTCGGAATATGGTGTCGCCCGGTGAACGTGCATTCAACGCAGACCAGACGTGACTGTCCGTAGACACACTGTCGAAGGTGCTGCCTTCCGATTGACCATCCCGTCACCCCATCGGAGTGGACTCGGCATGCTGTATCTACCGTTGCATATTGCGACAGCATATTCATAAGTAATAGTTTGTGCACGGTCAATATCTGGTGATATGCGGGATCTAATATGAGGGGTCGTTCCACATCATATCTCCAAGTATGCACTAATCTGAAGCTGGCATTCCGATGGTATGTCGTGTTTCGAAACAATGCCAACATGGTGAAACCTGGAAATACTTCGGACAGCTTCCGGCTACACCCACACGTCCGTTCGTATTGTCGTGCTGAGTCCCAATACCGAGCTCCGTGATTCAAATCTGCCAGTAATTTGTACAGTCGGCTACGGCCTGCTCGCATCTGCCCAAAGGTGGGTGATTCGACAGGTATCGGGAATCTCCGCTCCGCCAAGCCTTCCGGCCATTTCTCAGATAGTCGGAACAGTTGATTCAGGCTAACTGTCTTATGAACCTGGTCCTCCAGGAGCGTCCATCCCGTAAGGTTAAAATTCTCCGCGTTTTCCGCGTGCATGACAGATAAGGGGAGTAGGGCTTCGTTGGTCTGGGGTTTCACGAAGCTCACACATATGACCATCAACAGGGTCTGCTCGGGCCCGCATCCATTCGGGTAGGTAGTTATCCGCATACTTAATTTAAGCTAGTAATCTGTAGTACACAAAACCAAATGTCAGTCCGAGTCGAAGTCTGGGGTCTTGGGAGGCAGTCGATCACTGTCGTATTACGGGTCTGCGCTGTTTGGTGTAAGCGGGTGCTGACGTGATGAACATTGTTAACTGGGTGCCAGTGTTCCGCCCTTGCACTTTTGATTTTAGTTTAGGGCAGCACACGCTGTGGTACCTAACGCAGCAGAACAGAATGATTCCTGCCCCCAGAATGAGGGCCACGGGAAGCAGAATGGAACCCAACCCAGAGAACAGACCGCCCAATCCTTTTCCAAGTATGTCACCGACTGCCCCGAGTCCCTTTTGTAGCAAGGTTCCCGCGCCCTTCCCGACAGATTCTATTACACCTCCGGCTCCGTTTGCCATTTCTTCTATAGTTCTTCCGAAGTTCTTCATGAACTCCTCCCCCCCAGCAAACTCGAAGGGTTTCACAGACACGTTTTCATAGCGCCAGTCCGACATATTCATGTACACGCTCGTATTGAGGTCTTCCCTCCATACCTGTATACCAAGATCCACCTCCTGCTGAGCCTGGTCCAGACGGAGCCGATTCGCCCGGAGTTTGTAGCCGATGTCATCCGTCTCATTCACATAAGCATCTCTATAGGCGGTAAGCTGCTGGGCGTATTCCTGTACGCGTAACGTCCCCTGTCGAATTTGTGTCCGGTAGATTTTGCTCGCATCAAAAATCGACCTGCCAGTCAGATTGGTCAATTCTCTCATGACCAGTCGATCGATGGCGAGTTCGGCTTCACTTTTCTCTTTAAAATTCTGAAACTGTGAGAGGGTCGCGGTGGCCTGTCGCAGTATCATCTGTCGGTTTCTTTCCATCATCCGCTGCATCCACACAAGGCGCTTATCAGTCAGTGATGCCCTGGTCTCCATGTTTGCGATCAACCGATCCAGTTTGGTTTGTTGTGCCACCTGAAGCTGGGATAGTTCGTTTATTTTTATACCCAGTTCGGTTGATCGCTCCGTAGCCTGGATCATCCTGTCATTGATTTGGTTACTTAAATCTTCAGTCTCCTTGTGTAGTTTATCAGCAACAGTGGCCACCACGGCGATGGTGGCAATGGTGGCAAACAGAAGGAAGAGCAATCCGAAAAACCTCCTGTGCCTTTTCTTTTTAGCCAACTGTTGTCCACGCCCCATTATATCACCCTTTATATCTATCGGACCTCCCGGAAAACGTGGCCGGTTACGCTCCGGATCGAAGTGCACCTGGTTCCAAAAGGCAGATTTCAATTCAGGACCCCCGACCGGATCCTGACAGTGATTGAATCTTATCCTTTCCCTGCACATGGGATCTCTGCTGAAAAGAGAAGGATGCGTTCGCCATATTGGCAAAATGTCGCCCGGTGCTGGGGGCCTTGTAGCAATATCGTCAAGAAAACTGTCCCACATATGACCCTGTCCATCCCGGCCTTCCCAATTCGGAAACGCTGCCTGGACCCACCGTACCCTCTGAGGGAAATTCGTGGTTGGTAAATCTCCCCATCTACGGGTATTTGATACCGGCCATAGGTTGCAGGAAGGGGGGTGTGCGATTTTCTGCAGTCCCGTCCTCGGTGGCACGGGTGATTGCCGGAAGACCCGCCAGACATAATCATAGTGATCCTGGGAAATCAGGCCCGCCGTAGCTCTACAGTTCTGCATGGGCCGCCATCGTCGTTCCCACGCGGAATCCGCACGGATGGTATCCACCTCTTGTATTATTATATCGGCCTGACTCGGCTCCAAAGCAGAGACCACCCCCCTAATGTTGCAAGAGACGCACGTTCCGGGGGAACCGGAAGTTGTGGCCGCCTCCATAAGCTGATAGATCTTTCTACCAGTCTCCTGGTCGTAACTGGTCTCCCATGTCCCCTCACTCTGGACAATATGACCCCGCCAGCAATGTGCGACACTGGGGCTGCTTGCGTTATACTTATTCACTAGGTTTACCCTAGTCCAGTTCCAGGTTTCTACTGTCATTTGTTCCGTTCGGCAAGTCGCCCTTACTGCCGAGAACCTTGCAAACGTCCGTAACATGACCAGTTTGAACTTGGTCATAGCCATCAAGGTATCGTTTAAGTGGGTCCACTCGTCAAAGGGCTGTCTGGGTTCCCATCTTTCGCTAGTGGTTTCCCAGGTTTCGTCCCAAAACCACTGAATTCTGACGTTATGCCCAATTGGGCGTACGAATAGTGTTTCTTGATTCAGGATAGCGAAGGAAAGGTTCGGCGAAATCCGTCCCAGTCCTCGCTGACATAAGCAGGTCCGCTCAAAATCCCGCACGCTAGTCCAATAACGGCCCCGCGGGAACGCCATTTGCTGCAACGAAATTCGCTCAGCCACCACGTAGCCAAAAGATTGGCTATGAAATAATTCCGGTCTTCTGTACACGTGTCGCTCCCTTGTCCCATTGAACATGGTCATTAGATCATAGTTTTCCCAATGCGTAGCATTGAGTTCGACCCAATCTTCGGGCAGGGAACCATTCAGTTCGCCCAGTTTACCTTGGGTGAAGGTCCGTCCTCTATCCGTTACAGCAACTGCGGATCCCCGCACGCCGACCGCCGTCGCAGGCAACAGGCTATGAGGTGGGCAAATGATACCAACAATGATAGGAAGAATATAAGCAGCGTGGTCCATTGGGGCGGAATAGGAGGCTCAGACCACTGCATAAGCTAGTTAGTTTTTACGAAAGTGTTCGGCTTATTGTCTGAAAAACACAAACAAAAGCGACTTTTTATGTCAGGCCAAGGGTTACGACTAAAGCTTCACGGGGCACGCGTCGTATTTGTCAAAACTGTAACGTGGGTCTCTATTTACGGTCCGCAGTAATTCCAGAAACCTGTCACTTTTCTGGTGTTGTCTTTTCCAGAGCCACTCCCCTACATAATCCGCCAATAGGTGGCGTGCTAACCCTCGGGACCGATGTAAATGGTACTTCAGCGAGCTCCAACATGCCTCCACGTCGTTAGTACAGACACCCTCGGGGCTTTTGAAGGCCGAGCTATGATCCACGACGCCATGCTTGTAGTCTCGTCCCCAGCTCTCTATTCCTTTATAAGAGGGGTAGGCATCGGTCAAAATCGTAGCTGCCTGGCAACGTTGTCTACAATGAGTTGCCGAAACACCGCCGCCGTTCGATCAGCGGTTATTTCCACAAACATCTTCCCTGTCGCCTTATCCACTCCTCCGAAAGCCCATATGGCTTTAATTGCCGGCTTGCCGGATGTAGCGGCTCGTCGTTTCGCCAAGTGAGTCTCGTCTAGGATAACACAACNNCCGACGCCTNCCAAGGGGCTTTTANTTCGCNGGAATTCAGNCGCGCAGATCTTCCGCAGTCGGCCACACCATATAACCACCGAACGCTTGCTGATTTCGGCTTCGTGGCCTATCTGAGTCTGTAGGGCGTCGTGGGCCCAAAAGTAGCACAATATTAGTAGTTTCGGGAGTTCTACCTTGCTACCCGCGAACAGTGAATGTTTGCGTATNGTCGCCGTGGTATTGCAAGGNTTACACCTCCACCTCCAGCCATCGTCCATCGNNGTAGTCGTTTCCTCCTTCATTACCCGCTCACATTTACGGCACTTCATCCTTCGTACCAACAGCCCATGATCTCTCATAAATAGTATGCAGTCGCGCACGTCGCGTAGCGCTCCCGACTCGACCAGGCGCAGTACGTTGTATGTCCTGCTTCGTCGACCTGCAGAAGTGGAATGATACGGTGTACGTGGGTTGTGGGTTCGCGAAGGACCGCCTTTTTCTCGGTCGCGCTTCATTAGTCAATTCTCTCTTATTTGTTCCCGTGCTATAGGTAGGTAGGGGTGATTAATTCACTTGTTCCATATGAGACCTAGTGAGTTTTATGCCCCTATTTTCGATGTTCAAGTACATCATTGTTCATTTACTGGTAAAACACTGCACACACTGGTGTTTTCATGTTTCACACAGGTGCCGTGCAAGTCGACGGCGCTTACTTCACTTGTACCGAAAAATCCCTGTTTTGCCAACTCCCCTGCCAAGTATGGAGTAGGATAAGAAGGCCATTTGTCGAAAGTTTGCCTCCTCTCGAGCTCACTTCTCAGATTTGCAGNTCGTAGTAGAGTCTCATGTCCTTGATCACAAATGTTTGCAAATACGATTTGCGGCAANGGACACTCTTCCTTTTTGATAGTTGTTCTTTGCATATCACGATTAGTTTGTTGACTTCTTGTAGGGAGATTAAGGTGGCACCTGNTTTGGTCAAAAAGGAGTCTNCTGGAGCAATTNGAAATAGGTAANTTNTAACCATGTTGTCCNNACACCATGTCACACGTANACTTATGCCACTTCTCATCAAAAACATCATCTNCAACATCCCATTTTTCCACAGATATACCACAGTAGCAACATCTTACTCTGTCTTGAAATCCTGTCCAATAGAAACCAGCAGCGGCTAGATAACTCGGTATTACAGGAGTTTCTTTGGGAAAATATTTGAACGTTGCAAGTCTGTAATGTTCAACCCAATGATTTCCAGGTGGGATATAACTGCAGTTATATCCAGGAGGATCACGATCTTTTTTCATTATAATGCCCATAGTTTGAATTTGGTCGCTTCTCGGTGTAATTGCTTTTGATAGAACCGGCTTTCAATATTACAGATCAAATGTTTAAATACAATCATACTAATCCAACATTCTAGTAATGATACATAAACTTTTCTGTTCTTAGATAAAAATAAGATCATCAAAATTTCATGCAACAGGAACATATTAATAACAATAGTTTCTATAGATCAAATTTTTGGTTCTATTCAATTTCGTATTTCGCACATGTATATCAAGTTTCTCAAGGTTCACAATTAACATTGGTTCGATAGATTTCATAAATTAGGTGCAAAGTCATTGTTTGATTGTCAATATGCGACAACAATTGATGGAGATATCAATCAAAAATATAGGAATTTTCCAGATATTGATTCATTGACTGGGCTTTCTTATCTACTTTCTTTGAGTATATATATATATATATGCATTCATAACAGAGGTATCAGANTCCAACAACATATAACCTTTTACTCCTANATTNGTTTGGCTGTNCCAANTCCANNTGCAATTTGCNTCTGTAACATANGCAAGACTATTTNNNCATATCAACAACNTTGTGTAGCCCATTACTACTCCTCGTATTACTTCATATATTACTCGCCTCATACATAGGGGAGGTATTCTTCGGACAACTCCCATCAAGGTTTCCGTAATTATAGTCCATGTATTTTCATCGGGTCGTATTGTCTGTTTATTCCATACTATGAGTCGTCGTCGTCGTGATGAATCTTTCACAATGGCAGAATCTTGGGAGTCGTCAGAGTCCGTATTACTAGACGTTTCGTCCTCCGACATCCAACCATTGGATATTCCGTTNCCGCATGGAAGTTGCCTTTTGTACCAATTATGTTCTTGTTCAAAAAAANTTTNTACCANGTCNATCAGCNATTTTAGACANCCANTATNTTTTTGTACATCAACTTTATCTAATTGACTCATCAATTTACAAAAAATAGCAGTATTATGCTCCTGTACTTCAGATAGATACATTTTATCCCTGTTAATATAACAATAATATGCAATAACAANAAAAGGATTTCAATTCAAGACTTCAATGCATTAAATTCCGGTATTAGATACATCANATGACATATATATAATACNTTCCCTCACTATGATACAACAATAATATAATGCGATTATATTATTATTTCGACTCATATATGTANTTTAATAGAAACATTTCATAGATTTTCTGAGCATGTAAAGCATGCATGTAAAGCATGTAAAGCATGCAAACATCTCTCGCGTTTTCATATCTATTCCGGCCAAAACCCAGCGTTGACGTATTGTCCTTCCATGGTTAAATTTCTTTTTGGCCACAATCGTCTCATCAATTTGACATATATGTGATCTACCTTGTGATATTCCCCCTATTCTGGTTCCTCTTCTCTCCATTTCACCAGAGCATATTTTCCGAAGTTTCTTCGTCCAGTTTACCATTGTTCTTTTGCTGACATGCGCTTCAAAAGCTATCTGTCGTTGGGATACATCTATGGTCCAAAGATAAATCATCATTACAAGTTTTGTAAGTTTTATTTTGCTTCCTTCAAACAGCGATCTTTTCCTTATGGACATGGTAGTCTTGCACT
>ATSW01103561.1:0-26570 GCA_000444245.1 Botryllus schlosseri | reverse complement strand
TTTATGACCAATGTCTATTAGTAGTAAGAGTGTGTGTGCTTGTAATCAGTATAGTGTGCAATGACAAAATTAGTAAGTTCAATCTCTTTATTAGTTGCTGACTCATACACTAGAGCTACACTTGGATTTTTATCTCCATTTTTATTGTACAGGATTGGATGTCTGCCATATTTGAATCATTCATACATTTTAAGATATTAGAGAGTCCATGTTATAAAAACTTGAAAAAGGAAGGATATTTAGCAAATCTTTCTTTCATGTTAATTGCATAGTGGATAATTCGAGCTGTGCCACAATGAAACAATTTAGCATGCCACAGTTAATCATATGTTTGCATATGTTTAATGGTTGTATGATAGTCATTCAACCGACAATGTGGCATATAATTTTCGAAGTAGGCCTACATTGGTAATAATGCTGGAGTCGGAGTCGGTACGTTTAATGACCCAGGAGTCGGAGTCGGTACATTTAAAGACTCAGGAGTCGGAGTCGGAGTCGGTATATTGAAAATATGTGGAGTCGGAGCCGGAGTCGGTGGTAAAATTTACCGACTCCACAGCCCTGGTTACGACAATGGTTTAATTCATCGAATACGTAGAAGAACAATGCTAGACATCAATGTAGGCAACTAGGCATATATCTGTATGTATCCTCGATGAATAGGGCATTAAAGTACTTTGAGTCTTCAATGGAATCATACCGTTGGTTTTTCGCAATTGACGAAAGCGGACAAGGCAAAAGTTGTTGAATCACGTGACTATTTCGTCATTGTTTAGTTAGCTTCCGATCCCTGGAAGCTCAGCTTTTCGCAACGTCTGGAAAGCTACCGGCCTACCGCACCTGCCGAGTGCCGAGGACAGTTAGGTAACACTAACATAGACTCAGACCGTGCAGGGAAGCGTTTGTGCATATTCTATAAAGCAACTACAGAGGGAAGGTCGTGTTAATATAAATGTTGAATAGTATATTCATATTGAAAGGGACCCGACACTCGGGTTCGCCGCTTCATTTCAATATGAAAATACTATACTATTCAATTGTATATTGAAGTTCTGCATCTCCAAAAAGCTCTATAAATTATGTTGTATACTGGACGTGCCATTACGTCGAGAGAAATAGAATGACTACGCGCCAGCAAGCTTGAAAGTAACGGCGAAGGGACATGTCTGGGACATCATGTATGTCGAAAAACTGTATATGCGAAGCTTCTGCAAACATTACACACACACTCATAGTATTTTTCGGGATAACTAGGCCTATATATTCTTTCCATCTTGAGCAATGGTCATATCGTCATGGAAGTGCAGCCAGAACGAGTGCAGCGTGCAGGTATAGCAAGCATAGCTTTATTGTAGCTGTAATAGCTAGCCTCCACGAATAACGTATTTGAAGGAAAAAACTGTACTGTAACAAAAAATCGATATAACAACGCTGAAAACTCTATAGTCTATTAGGACTCATTAGGCCACTGCCTGCGTAGTCTCACTGTCTCAGTATGAATGCACTCATTATTAGTAATTATAGTTTTAAAAATGGTCATGTCAGAGTCAGACAGGTGATTGTATATCTGGGTTGCAGCAGGTTGTAATCTCGATCTCGGTATATGTAGCATAATATATTTGCTGTGCGAAGCCAAGGCGGTTCTCACCGTAACACATGTCGACCTGTGTGTACCATAGAATCTTATGTGTACACGAGACACCGATTCCATATCGGCTGTTCATTCACAAATTTACTTGCAATTCATGGACGTTGTCACATTGATCTCATGTCAGTCATGTGGTCGTTTATTCAATGAAAAATATGAAAATGTCTCACTGGTTCATTTCATGTAGGCTAATCCGTTGACAATTTAGCTGTTCTTCTCTTTTCATCAAATTTGCTTGAAAAACTGTGGAAGTAGTACTCGTGCAGAAAAGTTGCTTGTATTCTCAGAGCAAATACCCGCATTACATTTGGTGCTTTTTAACGGTTGCAAGCGAAGCACTTCTATACTGTTTTCCAAGACTTTCACTATTGGGTGCCCTGTGCCCACAACTAACAACACTTTTGAGAGGACCTGATATAATGCTGTTAGCGCCGTGATCTACTCCTAGACAGTAACAGTATATGGACAAAACCTTGCTTAATTGTAAGTTGCAGCTAAAGATAGCTATCACTGGCACATATTTTTGCAACACCCATTTGCAACCCATTGTGCTCATGTACTAAAATGATACTCCTAAGATGCTCGTTTTTGTAGTGTCTACTTCCTAAAAACGTTTTTTGTAACAATGACATCCCTTTGATACTATCGCGATCGCTATACTGTACTCACCACTTGGTAGGTAATTGCCGTGTAACGAGTAATGTGCAATTTTAATATCAAAGGTACCCATGCAGCCAAACGGGGTGTTTGGTGGAAAGCTATATAGGTTGGTTCTTTTGTCTGTGGCCGACTTACAAGAGACAGATTATTCAAACATGAAGCCATCATAATTATACAGTAGCCTATATAGAATGTAGCATAGTATTATGATATATATCTATGTTTATAATTATTATAGTTATAAATGGAACAAATTCATCCTTCCTTCACTGTAAGAGAATCACACCGAAAGGGAGTGGGGGAATCGTTTCGAAATGTATGAAGATTAAACCCGCCCATGTCTCAGGTTACTTGATGTTAACCTGATGATATGTTATTATTGAAAATCTCATACAAAGGATTGATTATTTATCGAAGCGACTTATTGTGCGAACTTTAGGAACTGACCGTGGCCATGATGAACATTGCCTTGAAAAATAATTTCTATTCTGAATATTGTGTAGGCTTGCGGCAGGGCAGGATGTGTGCATTTTATTCTTATGGTAACCTGTAAACCAGGGGTCGCCAACTCAAAACGTGTCGCGGGCCACTTTTCACATTTCGTAGCGGCCGCGGGCCGCATGAATTCAATATCGATATAAACCAGGCAACCACGTTTTAAAACTCTACGTCAGTACAACGCCGTGCTACCTAACATAGGCAATGGGCATAGTGACTACAAAATAAGTAATATTCTATTAAAGGAATACAAACACAACAAAAAGTATTATCGTCAATTTCATTTTATTTTGAACTCTGAGCTGTGCACGATACATGAAAACGCTTTTCAGCGACTAAGGAATCGATATTAGGGCTAGCGAGATACGTTACTAGCTGAAAGACCACCTCCACGTAAAGCTCGATCTTGTGGGGAAGGCCTACGCCAGTGTTTCTCAAACTTTTTTAGACACGCCCCTCTTTATGATACGGAAAAATTCCGCTCTCCCCTTATCGTCATATCACATAATGCAACCAGAATGCTAGCAACCCCAAAGGATAGTTTGATGGCATGGAAAGTTATGACTGTTGATGAGAGAATTCTACAATAAGAATTCCGGAGTACACACAAAATAAGAATTTCATGTACCGAGCGCGGAAAAATTTTCAATTCATCGCAGCTCCGCGCCCCTTTCAGATGATTTCACGCTACTAGAGGTGCACACCGCCATTTTGAGAACCACTGCACCACATGTCGCTCTCTAAGCGTCTCAGTCTTGGCAGTGTTTGGCCATTGCACGTCAAGGCAATATGCCCAGCCCATTCATATTAGCTGATTATTCTCCCTCGTTGGATTGCTGTTTCCATCGCCAAGGCCCTTTTAGCTAATGACGAATAGTGATGTTGGGCACAGGAAAATAGCTTATTTTGAAACAACAACAACAATATGTTGAAACTGTTGTAAACTTCAGTATTTCAAATTGATTTTCTCAGCTTTCTTTCAAAATCTCAAATCAAGTCGCGGGCCGCAAAATATGACCTCGTGGGCCGCATGCGGCCCGCGGGCCGCGTGTTGGTGACCCCTGCTGTAAACTAATATGGGCACAAGTTGTGTGGAATTGAAAAAAATTAACCACAAACAATTGATATATTCTGCTCCTCAAGTGAATTAGTTGGGTGGTTAAGGTTCGAAAAGAGCTTTAATTGTAATCTAATCGAAATATGACCATTAGCCATCTTTCATTAGACTCCTCTTTACATAATCAAACTATTTGTTCGTTACGAGTAAGATGTGCTGCAGAGCTTTACACTGTATAAAGGACAATTTACGTGGTGATACGTAAAGCTCTTGTCTTCGTCTTCTAGTTGACTGCAGTCTGTCTTACTTGGTTTACTCATTTTCTTGAGCCTTGTTGTCAACTTCTACTTGCAGCTGGTACGTATGGATCAAGATTTTTCATTGGCACACAATTTACTTCATCAGAAATGAAGGTACTATGGCAACCCAACCCAGTATTTTACCAGCTTTGAGGCTCACACATTGGTCTATTTATGAATTTACTTGCAAAATATATCCCCACTACTGCTATTTCTTCTCTAGAATTCATTTTACATATGACCAGTCCGTATCCACAATCTCCCAGTGATAACAATAATATTGCAGTGAAAGTTATACTGGGCTTGTTAATATTTTTTTACACAGAAGATTGTTGGTCAGCAAATGTAGTATTAATTCTATTTGTAGATGATGGTCTGGATGTTAGTTCATAGCTTACGTTTCTTTGTCAATAGTCTTATTGAATATATTGAGCATTCATTTCTCGGCTTGGTACCAGCTTTTCACATTTGCTGTAATTTGGTATTAATATGAATCTGCTACCTTATCTCTAAGCATTTAAAACTGACAATAAATGTCATGTTTATTAGCGTCATGCCAAGCACTTTATCATCTTGGTAAATACAGATAACTTGACATTGTTGTCAAGGTTTCTAGATCAATATGTGATACACCCTTGAGAACGACCTTTGTCTACTGAAAAGGTAACTGGTAGGTAGACCGTGTTCTTTTATTGAGAGATCAGTCTGAGGAATGTAAACTATTTCATGTCTAGTGCGTTATTTTTCAAAGCAATGCCTCCAGGGTGTTGCTAGTAATGGAAATGTCAATGCGAGTGTATCCTATGTATGTGTTACCACCTTTGGATGGTTGTAATAAAACAGTTATGTCATGAAGTGGTGCTGGCTTATATTGCTAGAAAGTGCTGTACCTCTTTATCAAGTTGAGCAGAGGGATATATCATTCAATGTTGATCATGCATAGCTACACAAGTATTGCCAAGTATACCTTTTATGCGCTAGATTTGATACTTATCTTGTTGCTTGGAATTTCCTATTGATTTGTTTGTGACGCGGTATTAACTGCAGTTTCGCAATGCCACTTTCTGTTCTCATAGTCGATCAGGCATCAAATGGTTGTCTGATCTGACAGTTTTTATTCTGATCTGACAGTTTTTATTTCTCTTATTGAAAGTTTCTTGGATAACTATTCCTTGGCTCGCACATATATATGTTATATGTTGGTTTAATTTGATTTTACGTTATGTGTGCTTGTCTTGAATACCTTTTATTTATATTAATACTTGTGTGGGTAAAGATGAAAACTACTTGGTAGGATTATTGTTTTCTCTATTGGTTTACAATTGAATGGTATATTCATATTGAAATGAACCCAAATATTTTCGGCTGACACTCGTCAGAGGTAATCTTCAGGAACTAGTAGAGATTGGAAAGAACCTTGCATATCAACAATCGTGTCTATTGGTTTACATTACGTGGAAATGAACAGCCAGTATTCTTGTGAGTCAAATTGTAGATTAGTCACACACGAACTGCTATGAACAGATAATGTCCTTTGATTAGGATTTATCATATGAGCCCTGAAAGCCTGTCATAAAATGTAGATGTCTTTTGATGAAATCAGCTATGATTTTCAAGTTGGGTAGCTGTGAAAAGGGATTGGTTGAGGTAGGGAGAGTATTTAAAGCTTAAAATAGGCAGCATGATTACTTGGTTTAATTCCTTGCTAATCCTATCATATCAATGATATCATGCATATGATTTATTGTTATTACATTCGAATGCAACATGTTTTTCTCTTCTTTGGTACAGTTAATAAATTTTCATTTAATATATCATATATTACTATTAGTGTCCCGGCTCTATCGATGTTTTGTTGATTCGACCATCGACTTAATTGGATTTTAGAGAAAAATCAATTTCATTCGATCAACACACGTGTGTCATTATTGTAATTCGTTGAAAGTGACAGAGATGGCAGACTGCGATAAATTTCGAATTGATTTTTCAAGTGCACAAGAAGAGTTGGAATATTGGAGAAATCAGGCGCATCACTTCAAAAAAGTGTGAGTTTGTTGGAAATAGTTGTAATATGTGCATTTATTAAAACATTGCAGGTGAATCGAAAATTTCATATAGAAGTACTGTTCTTGCCCTAAAACTGTGGGTTTCAACCACCTTCAAGGCAACGACAATTTCAAATTAGTAGTATTGTTGTTATTTTTGTTTGTCCCATATTCTGTCTTGCTGTAATATTTCAATGTTGGGCTTGCAATTGACGTCGATTGGAAAGTTATATCAAGTTAACTGGATTGTCAAAGTTCCTCTAAAAGTGTAATATTATGGGATCAGATATGTAGATAGGTTATCTAGATCCCTGGATATGAGGGTTCATATAATAGCCTAGCTAGACGACGGCGTATGAGCACAATGAACTGTTACCAGGACTAAGATAAATGTATCTTGAGCTTGGTTTAATTCAGTTAATACAATTTGTGCGTTTATAATTCCACAATCAGACCTGCTTTTATAAGGCTACCAATATACGATCTCCCGATGGCCGAGTTGAGTATAATGGTTGAACATATTCGCTATGTCATTATGAGAAACAAGTGAGAAAAATACATACTTGTTTGTCATATAGATGCCGAGAGGTCGAAGACGAGCTAACAGAGTTTAAAGAATCAAGTAAAGATTTGGAGAAGGAGCTCGAATCCATGCTGGAAATGAATGAAGAGGAATTAAAAGATATGCGACAGAGAAACGCCAAACTTACCTCTGAATGTGAATCATTACGAGTAAGCATTTTGTGTCTTTGACCGATTGCAACTGTACCAGTTGTGAATCAGTATAACGAGGGTATTATCAGAATTGATAAGTTGCGAGATGAAATAATGGTACCGCTTGCGAAACAGCATTGTCGCATTCTGAACTGAAGCCAATGTAATATTCAATTATTCATGTATCCATTAGGTAATTCTTTTGATAACTTGCTTCTACGCGATCTTTGATTGTCATCACATATTATTTAGTATGATAGCAGTGACTCACAGTGGATATACTACTGATATATATACAAAACGCGCTTCACGCTGGTCGCACTGAAGGAGTTGGTGCTGTTTTTTTTTTGCAGGAAAAACTTGAAGCGCAGCAAGAAGAAAGTTATATGCAATTAACAGAACTTGAAAATCAACTAAGCGTCGCAAATGCCATGAAAACGGAAAACGCAAAATACATTCGTGAACTCGAACAAACTAATGACGATTTAGAAAGAACAAATAGGTATGGACTCGGTAGACATTTCTAGGGTTTGCCATGTCAATTATCCATGACTCCAAACTAGTACAATATATGATCACCATTTTCTCTATTCTAAATGTGCTTGCTGGGTGGGACTGTATAAATTGATTACTAGGTGTACCCACTTGCAGTGCTGTATAGTGAAGTCGCGCCCTAGAAATTAGATAAGCCAGCCTGTTTACTTGGTATTTGACCTGTTCACGGGGAGAGTTTGATTGTATCCATGGTAGTAGTATGCCAGTAATGTGTTGATGTGAATAGAACCGTATGGTACTCACCGAAGGGAATTCAAGTAGTAGACCTAGGCAATTCCCTGCTACCTATCTTGAACATAGAATATTGTTTTGTGTGGGACAAGATACCATTTTGCGATACTCACTCCGACTCCTCATTCAGGGCCACTATTGTAACGATTGAAGATTTTGAACAACGTTTGAATCATGCGATTGAAAGAAACGCGTTTCTCGAAAGTGAGCTCGACGAAAAGCAGGAACTGTCTGTCACGGTCCAGCGGTTACGAGACGAGGCCAGAGGTCAGAATGATGATTTCACTTTTCACCATTGCAGCAATTTTAAACCGGCTATCAGGACTCGGCTAACATTTTCAGGATATATATATATAGGCCTGTGTATAGTATGTCCTGCTAAGCCTCGATAGCGAATACGGTATCAAACACCCCCTAAGCCCCTCCTAGTCCCGACAAAAAAGTTGGATTTGTTCATTGCACACACAGAACTACATTGATGCATGGACTTTTTAGGTCAGAACCACAACTCTGTATTGATTCCAGGACTGACACAGTCATTTGTATAAGGCAATTGCAAATCTTCGTACTTCATTTTGGTCCGAAATGTGCTTAAAGCTTCATTATCCTTGTTTTACATGCGTTTGAATGTATTTTCATGACTCAATAAATTAATGTCCCTGGACAATTATTATTTTCGTTGATTAATTGGTTAGTTGCGTGGAAAACTCAATAAATTGCTTGACATTAACAATGAACATCTACAGAGACCGTTGGTGGCCATTTCCTATCGAATGCGTCTGGTACGATAGCAAATGACAAGATCACATGACCGCGTATTGATCTATCCGACTTTGGTGCATTAATAGAATAGAGCTATTTACTTATTTCCGCTAACAGTTTTCTACAGTTCATATAACGCCATCTTTTACTCTCAGAATCGGCTAGTTTGTAGGTTGCGATATTAGCATCAACTTTTTTCGAAACTAACGAGCCTTGCTGATGCTTTTAGGCCAGCATCTGTACCGTTTCATATTACATGATAAGATTGTATGGCAATATATTAGCAGATAGTTTAATCCAAAAATGCTGATAACGCTGCTTTATCTGGTGCCTCTACTCTTGTTATTGCTATCGATAAGTACTACCTTGGATGGTATTAACCAAGTGTGAATGGCATCATATATTGTCTATGTATTTGGTTGTTACACTGGTTGGTTAGTATGACGGCAAACATTAAAGTGACACTATTTTGCTTTGTCAAAGTATCAGCCGGACTGATTTCTTATTAACGTGAAGCTTACTGCTATCTATTTACAACTCTTCATACTACCGCAGATTTGAGTCAAGAGCTTGCCGTTCGACAGAAAAAAGAAATCCCAACAGACCAAACCAACGTAAAAGTGGAGCCTGTGAGTATCGTGAGTTGCTAATTTTACTTTTAAGCATTCGGAGGCACAGTCTTATGTTGGGGCTGTTGACTCGATTGTTGAATTGCGACTCGCTCAATGACGGATCGAAAGCCTTGAGCGGCCTTCGTAATTGTTCAAGGCCTGCCAAGCTCTGTGTACCATGTTCTGAATTTTGGCTGGTCAAGTGATGCGATTCGATTTGCCATTCTTCAGATTATACAAGCGTTATGTCAGGAATAAATTATATTTACACTACTACATAAAAATACCTAATTCTCTTGTGTATCTCCAGGGTTTCCGTACCATACTATGTCTCGCGTTTGTCATTATATCGAAGGGCGATGTCTGATAAAACTATGTAGCTTTTACTTTTAAGTTTGTGATATGCAGGCAGTGGGCCTAGCTGCGTTTTACTGTAGCCCAAGAGATTTACTTACAGAATGATCACTTTCTGCAGAGTACTCCCACGAAACCGACCACCCTGCCGGTATTATCGAGACAAGCGAGCGGCAATTCGCTGTCAGCTGTCCGGGTCAGTAATTTGTCGACGCCGTCAACACCGACTCGGGAGCCGAACGGTGAGTTACCGGCGAACGCCTCCGTGCATGATAGCGGTTGTAGTGCGTGCCAGCCTGGTGTCTGCGTGGTCTTGTAACTGGGACTAACGCGGGAACTGCTGGGAATTGAATGTGAATGGTTGAATTGTGGTCCAGCGATGATTCATGCTGATCGGTCGGGTCTTGCGAAATGAATCGAGTGTTTAATGGAATTGGAAGATCAAATTTTACGTCTTGGTGTTGCGATAGTTATCTCGTCATGCTATCTCGTCACGCATAGTATTGTGTAATTATGATTACGTTCAGAGATGAATGAACGTTTGAGATATCCTTGTTTCCCCCGTGTCTAACGTCCTAAAAACGTACTCCCCACACTTTTTTGAAAACTTCCGCCACGTAGCATGTATCTGCATGACTATCTACCAGAAATTGCTGAAAATCCAGAGATTCAACTCATAATGCCGGAATGGAATGGAAAATATGGGCTTCTAATCAGTTTTTATGATACACCATAGCTTAACTTACCGTCGTATGCACAATTGGTTAGCGCTCGGTCCAGCTACGACGGACTAAGTGATGCTTGCCATGGCAACGCTGATCTGTATTGCCGTGGCTTTTGTTGCTAATAAAGTCATTCAAAAATATTGGTGTGCAGACTTTTTCTGGTGTATTAATAAATTTGTTCCAATGGAATCCAAACGATCTGCGTTCTATAGGAATGATCCCTCAAGATAAGGGGTCATCCCATTGTTGTATACCTGTATACGATGACTGTGGAGCTGTTTCTGATTTGGCTAAGCACAATGAATGTGCCTAGCCTAATGAGCAATGACCCTTCCTCCAAGAAATTCAGTGTGGTGGCGTGAATCGAAGAACGCACCGGAACTTCTAGGAGGGATAGGTACTAGGTCAGGGGTGTCAAACATACGGCCCGCGGGCCGCATCCTGCTGCCAGGCGATTTCATCCGGCCCGCAAAGCCATTGTGAGCAGATTGGAAAGTAGTTTTACCTTCCAGCACATGTTTATAGTAGGAAATACTTCCATCAAATGATCCCGCAAGACAGGAAATGCAACATATAACCACCCGTCAGTGGTGTTGTAGTTTCACTCTACTCACCATTACAAACAATTCGGCGACATTGACACCCAATTCTGAGATGGCAAAAATTGCTCACTGAATTTCTCCGCCAAAGAGTAGTTTTTCATAGCAGCGAAAACGATAGTTCAAAACCGTTATATGCTGGTTAAATGAAGAATATTATTATTATAGTTACAAAAAATACATATCAAGTATCCGAGATCGCAGTGCTATATTATACTTCTGACTCAAAAGTTCCCGGCCTCCATAGAAACCCGTATCGCGATTTCACGATGGCCTGTTGAACCAAATCCGAACGTCCACGTTTCGGTTAATGTCTCTTGTATTCCCCATAACGAATACGCAAGGCTAACGGCAGATTACGCCAAAAATAAATGGACCATTGAAATATGCTAAAGATAACTTATATCGCCGTAATAGCCTCTGTTTCAGTGGTGTGTTGCTGCATTCAACTGGTCAATCATTGTAGTTAGCCAATTCCGCGAATAATGGTGTTGCTATAATAGAATCCCTGCGGTTCCTAATAAAATAAAATGCTCTATAATATAGTATTCAAGTGAGAGTCATTGGAGTTCGAGGTAACATTATGGAATCAGTTATCTGGTACAGCCCACGAGCTGGCTGAATTTTTCAATCCGGCCCGCGACGCTAGTTGAGTTTGACACCCCTGTACAAGGTAGTCGCAGAAATTATAATACTACTCCGACTTGAATTGAGTGGCCAAACACGCCTGTACTTACTGTCTCATTCGTGCTGCCGTAAACCCTGCCATATCATATGTCCGTGCTTGAGGAAAGTTGACCCACACTTGAAAGGCGTGAAGGTGATTATACTTTGCTAGCATTTGTGTTGATGAAGTATCCTGCAATCTTCACCTCGTTTTCATTTATTTTAAAGGCCCTGTAGTGTGTTTCGGAGCACTTCACGGTCTGTGGCCGGGTGAAGGCAAAGCCCCTTACGATTTTATGCTGGCTGGGTGATATCGTTGTTGGATTCGCTGCCGGAATTAATTTTTTGTTGTGATATCCGCAGTGTCGGTGTTGGCATGATTGCTGTGAGAGAAAGGTAGACGATAACTAACAGCACGAAATTCAGTGTTTCGCTCTCGAAAAGTAAACCATCCCTGGAGAATCTTGAGATCTAGACAATATTCTGACTTTCATGTAAAAAATAGGTTGCTGGTAGATATTCTTGATTGTTAAAATTTTTATAAAGGTTTATTAAGTCGTCTATTAAGGGCCCGGGTCCCTTAGCCCTGGTACTCATTTCATCGATGCTACAAAATAAAAGAATCCACCGTGTATTTCATATTGACAATTCGAAGTCCTACTCGGAGCTTAGTAATACTTTGTTTTTGCCCTGCCCTGTGGCAAACTCCGATTCTGCAGGTATTCTTCGATGCTGAAGACGTGACAACGTGCATGATTTGTCGCATGATATGCTCTGTGTATTACGATCATATGCACGGCTCGTATGTCATTTATCTCGGAAAGAGGTTGAAACATCTGATTTCAACGATAAAAAATTGTTGTAAGGACAATTTTTTGCATGTCGTACCAATTTTACTAAAAAGCAACGAATCTACTCCTGCTTTGACCTATAGATCTTCCTTCCTTTTCAACAATTTGAACAGGGCTAGTTCACAGCAAGCAATGTTTGTCGATCAAAATTGGAATGGACTGTTGCTATGCAACTTGTCGGTTAATTTACGACTGTCCTATATAGATACGAGAGTCATTCGTACATATATACTGATATATTGCATTTCAATGGCGTGGGCTCCGGTAATGTGTTTCACATAAAACTTATCGAGTACATATCCCCAAAAGCACTTAAACCAGGAACAAGGGTTCCTGCCAGCCTGAGCAAACATGTAACAGCAACCGCAAACTGACACTCCTGTCTTTGTGAAGATATAGGTTAAAAATTACAAGGGCGTATTATTTTCACTGGGTCATTTTCAAGCACAACCTCATTTGAATATTTCAAGTCGAGCAGTCTACTGTAGTTGTGAATGTGAGTGAATGATCAAAGTTACCCTGATTGTAGAACTGGATCGGAAACTGTAGAGAGGCTACGATGATCAGATGTTTGCAATAACAAAAGTATAAATGACGGCAAACAATGTGATTAGCTTTTAGTTTCCAAGCAGGATACAATATATTTAGACTACGATACTGATCTAAGACATTTACAATTCACTGCTCAGTCTAGATACGTCACCAAAACACATCAATCACTGAATGAATAGTTTGGTTTTGGATATGTCCTACACAAGTACGATGAACTACGAAGTGTCAAAGTTTGAAAGCCAGATTTCGCGTAAATTTGTGACTAGCAGCATATCCTGGTCTGGTTAAGATAAAAATGGCATGAAATCAAAAAAGACATCGGTGTAAGGATATGAGTATGGCATTCGTGTGTCTTGTACGCTATTACCACGTGTCTCGGGGTATGAGGCCGGCTAATGGGTATTGCGTGATTATAGCGTCGGAGATCCTAATGACTTCATTTTTTGATAGTGCAGTGTCTAAAATTTAGCTTGCACTTTGTAAATGACATCAGAAATTGCATAAGTGAATCATTATTAAGAATCAGATTGTTTAAATCATGTCTATATTGCTGCATAAATGAAAGAGCGGAAACTTTACTAAATCAACGTGGCACGTCATACTATTTGGATCTGCACTATTTACACCCTGATATTGTCTGTGTCGTGTATCGTCCGTGTGTCTGTAGTTTCGTTCTCCGTGTCAATAGCCGCTTGGAAAGGTGCTGGTCCCTTCATCGTGTCGTGCACTGGTAGTTTGTCTATTTGCTCCGTCCATCTTGCAGCAAATGGGTGGAGCAAGCGGGCTCACGACTTTCGGACTTGCGTTACGCGGTGGTGCTGTTTTTGTAACAAGGATTGAGGCGACGCCCCATCGTGTCGTGTGAGAAGATGACGCTGCCGCACATGTGTAGTAGGATCATATTTCTTTTCACATGCATCCAAGTTAGACGGTAGCCGGCAGTGTCAATCCAGCACGCATTCTTTTGTTACAAATTGTAGTGTTTTAGATCATCCGTAGTCGGGTGTTAGTGTATGTGTGTGTTGTATCAGTCCCGCCTTTTTAGGGTTGCCGACTCTGTATCAATCTATATCCCGATTTGTAGAAAAAGGTTTCTTCAGTGGAAAAGCTTTTTTTGACAAAGCACCATAGCTTGGTGGTTGCACCTCTGGTCTCGCCGAGGAGGGGTGTGGGGCTCGATTCCTGCCAGTTGTCTTCTATAACCCAGCCGTGTGTGGAGTAAAACCAGTGCCTGTCCCAAGCCTGAGTAAATGGGTAAAACTTCGGCAATCTTCTGTCTCGTTTTAATATCAAGTGGGCTAGAAGATGATTTCCTGTTAAATTTTGTGAAATCCACTAGAGACAACATTGTTGATTATGTCTTTTATGGCCTGCTTGATAGGTTTGATCTGTT
Source organism: Botryllus schlosseri (assembly GCA_000444245.1). Classification (NCBI taxonomy): domain Eukaryota; kingdom Metazoa; phylum Chordata; class Ascidiacea; order Stolidobranchia; family Styelidae; genus Botryllus; species Botryllus schlosseri. Next base: position 12,350 of record ATSW01103561.1, on the reverse strand, counting down.
TTTCTGGCAACTGCTGAATATATTCATTATAAAGTAAGATCGGCACGGCACCCCTAGATTGGACTCGTAACTGCCATCGTACTATATATACCTTTTACAGCCTTTAACTAGTGGGACATGATACAATGCATGACACTTCATTCAAAGTCATTCTTGATGTTTTGTGCTTCATAACTTCTGATTCGTCACCAATGTCTGTTTGTTTTTAGTTCTTTGACCTCACCTATTTCTCTATTTTGGACATGGTTTTCAGTCGTAATTTGTTAACAACCAACAACCATCTTTCTGATACTTATTGGTTGTGGATTGCCGTAAACTGTGAATTATTTTTGTGTGATTTTTCATCTCATAGCTCTCGCGTTGCCACTTACTTTGTGCATCAGGCGTCCATCAGCTGTATTTGCGATTATTATCTAAATGGGTAGGCAAGATAGTGCCTAACAGCTTTAGTTCGGAATCCAAGCACTAGTAGTACAGTAAAAGCATTGTAGTATTGTTATGTGTTAATATTGCATTCCCAATCTGGGAAATCCAATCCCGGGCTCTAACACACCAACAAACTACCGAACTACATCACTTTTCTATGGGTTCGTACACACCGACAAACTGTATCAAACTACAGTGCTTGTCTATGGGTTGACTTATATGTCATCAAGTATAACAACTCACTAAGACTCTTTACCAGACCAGCGGGAGGTATCCAGACCGCCTCATGGCGCTGGTAAAACATCGCACCCACGCTCGTTAGTAAAATATGAATGACAGTAAGCTGTGGTGTTTCAGAATGCTCAATTCATACGATTAGCCTACGCTCTTATTAATTCTGAGTCATTTAATAATCTGATGTCTTGATTAATCTCTAATTGACACAGCATGTATGGTGCACCGAAGTTGCTCATCAGTTCATTTGATTTTGACGCTTTATTGACCAATGCTTTTTTCGTTTGACGTGTGCTGCGTGTAGCTGGCAATAACGGCCAATCTGAAAGGAACTAATTACCTTGATTGAATCCATGCGAAATTATCTGACCCTTGCTCTGTTTCGTCAGATGGAAGACGGAGAATTGTAGGATTGCGTTATTTGTCCGCACACCGAATTCCGTGCATCTGGTATACACGTTAATTAGGTCAGATTATGCTTCTTTCGTGGGTATTATCCTTGTGAAATTTCTGTAACAAGCTCATAGACAGCTGCTCACAGCGACATTTCAAAAGCATCAATTATTATCGCTGTCCAATTTGATTCTAATGTCTGTTTGTGAGACATGGTGCAAGTATACGGGATCTATGCTAAGAATTGGCTGTTTTGTCATGGTTACTTGGACGGTCCGCTCTTACCTTGTCAGAGAGAACTGCGTTTAAATGCGAAAGTCCCAGTTGCTCCATACTTTTATAGCCTGTGCGATGCATTTGGAATGATGCGTAGATGCTTGCTGAAAATCTTTAATTTAATTGAACAATGATAACACTACGCTGCCTACATGCTTTTTCAGCTTTATCTGTTGCGTGAAAATTAATCGCAACACTGATGCACTAACCATCATTGATGCTGTGTTACTTATCCTTTTTTTATTGTGCTTTCTTTGTGCAGTATCCTATTCCGAAAGAGTGTAATTGCTAATTGGTAATACATTGCCGGAACCGTATATAGGTGAAAGGGTCATCACATGCAGTGGACTCTATGATTTCGTATCCCTTCACTATGACCCTATTATATCTTTGATTCATCATTTCTCTATCGTTGCTTCTCGTATTTGGTAACTAAGAAATAAACTTGATTATGGAATTTAGTAATTATTCTATTTTCATTTCTTCTCGTATTAAGTATGATATCCAAGAAATGAACTTGATTGATTACTGAATTATGTAATTTAGCCGCTGCTTATCACCAGCCTCCTAATAATATGATCCGGCTCCCGTCCACAACAGTCGTCAGAACGTGCAAGCGACCTTGTTTATTTTAGGGAGCTTCGCAAATGGAACGACATCAAAAGCACCTCCTCTCACCCCTTCAGCCCGCATCTCCGCCTTGAACATTGTCGGGGAGCTGCTGCGTAAAGTTGGGGTAAACACCTTCCTTTTTATTACAAGCCTAACCCGACCAACATCATAATTTAGAGCCGATGCTTATATCAACGTTAAATGTTATTTTCTGCCACAATCAAAATGTGACACATTATGATCAGAACTTTTAATTAGCGTCGGTAGTTTAAAAAACGTATCCTGTATACCAGGGGCAACTTTTCTAGTCGTCAGGCCAGGTATAGGAATATGAAGTAGGCTACTTGGCTGGCCGGATTCCTGAATCGATTAATCGTGTATTTATCCACCTACACATGAAACAAATCGTATATAATGTTAACTTTAATCGTGAAGCATTGAAACCAGTAGCAGTAATCAAAGAAGGTAATGTACTTCAATAGCTGTTGACGAAGTTGATGAGACATATGTGGTCGATCAAAGTTGTCAACAAGTTCATTGAAGTCTGGCAGCATGCTGGTTGTGGTTGTACATACTACAAACCCTTAGTAAAGACTGTACGCGAACATAAGTTAGATTGGAACGCCGCTTTCTCTTGTTAATGTTCCTGGTCGGAAATGTTTGCTCGCAAAGGTATGAAGACCCGGGCCGTGGGGAACATCATGTAAGACCGGAAGCTGTCCGTTAACCGCTCAAAATCCCGTCGCGGGCCGTATGTTGCCTGCCCCTGCTGTATACAATTGATTTATTTGGGATAAAACTCTACCCGAGCAAGAAGTCACTACTACCAGTCCGATAGGCATACTTGTAGTAGGCCCCCCTACTAGTTGAGAATCGTGACATCTCTGCGTTTTCACCACCTACCGTAGGCTAGAGGTGATCACAGTAGTCATTGTTGGTACTCGAGTAAATGTAGCAATTTCCAAGACGTGCCAAAACGATTTCAAATGGAAGTCGAAAATGAAGAATTGAAAAGTGCTCGATTCAGCAGATTCATAAAGCAGATTTTGTCGAGACTTCACATACTTTTAATAATTGATTGAAGGTGGCTGCATTCGAAATTGCTGGATGATTCTAATACTGACATTGCGGATTCCTGCCATTTTTGAAAATATGTTCAGTTCCGTCACACACGGGCTATTTCTCGTAGTTGTTTATGGCAATTTCTCTTGTCAACATGATGGGAACATATCCCCGAAATTACTTTTTACTTGAATAGTGAGCAGTTTTGCATGAAAAACTTACGAAGGGGAAGTAATAAAAAACATGACCTTTGAGTAAGTAGCGCAAATAGGCTAGACCTGCATGAGCACTCCAAAAAAGCACAAGCGATTCGTTACCCCCTGTGTGATGGAAACAAGTCCCGAAACCTCTTGCTACTTTACGAAATCCTAACTTCAAAGAGTAAGCAGTTAGCAGTTTGTCATAGAAACTATAGAGTAGACGTGGAAGTAGTCAAAAATTCAACTACTTGGGCAAATAGGCAAAACCGGCTTAGCAACCCAAAAAAGTAGAAGTGCTTCGTTACTGACCATCTCTACCGAATGCCCGCTCGCATGAAATAGCTGTAGAGAGAAAGCAAAGATAAGCCACTTTTTCGATATTTAAACGCAGCTCAAAGAGTAATGCCTTCTGAGGATCGATTTTGGTGCCGATGGAAAGCCAGTGATCTGTACTAGTTATGACCTTGTGCTGAGTTACATTGAACAACATACTCCTGGATTTCTTGGCCCTCTTAAATCTTTCATCAAATGTCTCAACTTACCCCTATGCGAGGGTAAGATGAGACACACTGTGTTCAAGATGAGACACCAAGCAATTCTTGCACATTACACCACCAATTCATCCCAAATGATGAAGCAACTAGCGACATCACGAATTGAGTATAGTAATCATGAATTAGTACATCGTATACGAATTTAAATGACATCGAAAACAAATTATCAGTGGAATCCTGCAACAATAAGAGTTCCGCTATTATTTTGTCTTGTAATGTCACATGTGGTCAACTACCAGATGAATAAACTATTATGTGTGATGTGAACAGTAAATTTTTGATATTGTGAGTCTTTCGATGGAAAAGTCCTCCGATACCCATGTCTCAACTTACCCCATGGCTTTGTCTCATCTTACCCCAGCACCTCCATTATTGCATGAACTTCGATATAAATATTTCTGTCTATCACTTTTTCAGAGGTAAGTGCATGAATCCACTGCTAATATTGCATGCCGTGTTATAATATGAAATATTATGATCGGTATGTCGTGACAAACATGAATCCACATAACTTACACAAACTGTAAAAATATATATTTTTAGGCATTTTTCTGCCTAACCTCAAATCTGTTAGCCTTTTTAATATGGTAGGACAATAGAATGATATTATGCGAACTGGGAACAACATAGTTGAAGGAATCTGTCCATTAGAAAAATTGTTCGCTGAAAAAATTGCATGTCTCATCTTTGCCTCGTCTCCCCTGCAATTGACTGGAGTTGACCGATACCGATATTTGTGCCGGGCTCTAGTTTTTACGACTTTCCGACAAGATTTTGACACATTTGCGTATTTTGAAGGCGTTGGAAACGAAGTTGTCGTCATGTCGAAACTACGTTCGGGAATCGCCGCAGAAAAGCGTCAGGTCGGTTTCAAGGCTGGAGTCGAGCGACAGGGAGAAGAACGGGCGAAGGTGGGTAAAATAGAGGTGTTAGTAAGCTCATAACGAGCAGATGAGGTGGAAGCTGTCGGCGTTGCGAGTGAAGTTGACGTTACGCTTAAAATTCCTTCTTAATAACAAGTAGAAGTAGTCATTTCCTAGAAATTTTAAAACTCTTCGATTAGTTTCAGGAAGTACATTTGTTCAAGGATTTTATCAACATGGTACCTCTGTTCTTTCGCCGTGGCCTTATCACACCTAAAAAATGAGTGAAAATTTCAATTTTACCGGACATACCGTTGGTATTTTCTTTTACTGGGAAAATGTTCAATTGTGTTTTGCTCCATCGTAACATTTCGTTCTATCGTTTCGTCATCAACCGGAAGTTTGTAACTCCAGCATCTAGATCTGTATTTTGCTAATTTACGTCTTGCCGGGAGCCTAGGTACATCATGTTCTGAATTACTGAACCTCACAACAATCTTCAGAAAAAAATTTAGCAACATGTTGGACTGTCTTAATACTGCCTAAAACAGATGTTAGGTATTTTGCTTACAGCATAGTGACAACTAGCAACTGAAAATTCCATGGTGATGGGGGTAGCCCTTCGTGAGATAGCGCTGTAGAGGCTCTAGTCCCCTTAATGATTGTATATTATCTTTTCTCGACAACATCGGCTCTCACTACTGCTACTACTACGCATCTATTCATGGTTGATAGAATTCGTGATAGTGCCTGTGCTTGAACTTGAATGACATCGACAAATATCATGAATATAGCTACCTGACAATGTTCAACTGAAGGGCGATACTGCCACACTCGTCATCAGCGAGTTGATTTCCCTGCCGTTTTGCAGCGCTGGTGGAAAAAGCACCTNCATGAAGATCAGTGTTTAACGAGACATTGTAAGCAAGCGAAACCGTCCGTCTGGCGTTGCACGCCACGAGACGCATTCAAACGGGCATCCCGGGTGTGGAAATGCGTACGCCGGGACGCCTGTCCCCAAGTGTCTACATCTCATGCAAAGCATTCATATCTGTAAATTGCCGTTCCTAATATTTATTTCGGCCGCCGGGATCGATGAAAGGCTGCTGTCGAAAAGCAGGAATTTGATCTTGAATTGAATTGCTCAGTACGTCGCGTGTGTCTGTTGGAATTCCCGTATGGGATGTCTTCATCGTAAATATGTCGATCGACTGCTGGTTGATTTTGTGATTTGATGCGCCGCCTCAGTGATACCAACTTTATGTCTTGAGTAATAAAAAGTAGTTGATGTATGAAGGGTGCTGTCTGCAGCGTTTGAATTGACAGACAGCATTGAAAATAGCCTGCAAATAATGAATATGGCTGTCGTAACGATCTGTTGATCAAAGTCAGTATTCATCTTGGAATTGCTTACATGGCATGTTCAGGGGTGGGCACACCTGCTTCTTGCGCGAGCCGCATATCAGAAATCTTAGTTTTGAAAAAGCCACAACACAAAAATTTATTACGTCACAAAGAAATATGTAGGCTATCGAATGAATTTCATTATTGTGTGGGGTTACAGTGCCTCTCTACCTGAGCTGCAGGTGTTTAAAATCAGGCTGATATGACGTCAAAGCAGCGTGACGCAGCTCCGTTAATTGCTGCTGAGCATTTAAGGGAGATTTCATCTGTTTCATCATTTGTCCACTGACCTGTTTACATTCACTATCACTCAATGCAAACTCTTCCTCCCAATCTGTTCTAAACTATATATTTTCCTGTTCATACTTTTTTTGCGATTATTGCTCAGCGACATTTTCTTTGTTAAACTCCACTGTTTTTGGTAGCCTTTACAATACAAATGGAAGAGCTGTATTCACCATTGTTAGTCCGGAAGTAATCGTGGCCTGCGCTGCCTTGATTAATTATCAAGTTCATTGTTATCATCAATTGATGACCATTGGCCAATGACCAATTGACCGTGCACCATTTTGCGGGTGAAACGTTTATATGAACTCTATTCCAGAGTTCTATTGCAAAGTTCTAACCCTGTAGTGCACTAAGGGCTGTGGAGTCGGTAAAAATTAAGCCAAAGTGATAAACCGTCGTTACACGACTGGGATAGGGCACAGCGACTGCAACATATAGCATGATTTGTGCTCGAATCCAGTCCCAGCCCAGTCAGCGTATAGCCTACTTAGAACTGCTTAACCACATGTCAGAACATTTCATGTGGCATACTTCCCATAGGCCTACTTTGGATTCTTAGGTGCTCGTAAACGTCGCGCGACTCATAAAGCTAATAGCTCAAACTTCATGAAGCATGTAGTCACCTTGGGTGTCTTTTAATATCACCTCAAAAATCTTCTTGACAGAGTGTAATAAGAGGTAGTTCCGAATAAATGACTAGTACGTACTTTGGAAATATATTGACATGTATTTCAGCTGCTTGCCAGCTTATTTCCTCTTCGTGGTCGCCAATTTCGTTGTGGAAAGTATTTTGTTCGCGAATTATATCATCATCGCTCTAAAGAGGCAGTTCAATGGAGCTCACTAATTTTCAACTAGTTATTTTTCATGATGTTAACCAGATAACGCATGGAAAATGCATTACTCTCCCTACGGGCATGCTTGAAACACGATTTTTGGTACCGTAAATACTATATTTCCAAATTTCAATCGGCTCTTCCCCAGCTTGTATTTGAGCAAAACTTGGTATGCAGCGATTTTTAGGCAACCTAACAATTTAATCACTGAATCTCAAATCTGAGAAAGAGGAATTATTTTTGAACAACCCTAAGGCCCCATATACAATTTGCAGCTATGGAGGACCTACACGTAGGGTCGATGCAGAAACCATATAACTTTCCATTTCGCGTCTACATGATCGGGTATGTATATTGTATAATAGCTCGATTGCTGATTGCATAAATGCGATTTTGAACGCAATCGTAAATTGCATCTAATGAAGGAACATTGTTATCCGAGTAGCCGCAGCAGTTGCTTATTCTTTCGCTGCTCGCACGTATATACCGTTAAGTACGTTCGTTTGGCGTACGAGGACTGCTTATATCCAGCTGCGGGTGTTCAGTTCACCATAATAAGCGGTTCTATTATTTTCACCCGCTGAAATACATCTTATCATCGTCATTCATCATTGGTTTATTAGCAATTTTATCAGTTCAATACACCACAAAAATGCGATACAATGAAAAGACAGGAAGATGTCGAAGCGACAAGGAGTAGTCTATGGAATCTGACACCCACCTTGCCTAGGCGATGTAAAGAGGAGGCATGCACACTGAATGAAAGTAAAGAAGACAGTATAGAAGAAGAATGCGACAAGAAATACGCACAACATACAATAATGAACAGATAGTAGGCCTAGTGTGTCGAAATGACAAAGTACTGAATAACAATCGACCTCGGCCTACTGGTAGAACTATGGTATTTATGCCTGACGCCACGGCGTTCAATCTTGATTTCTGGACTGTCTTTCGACGCTTTCCTGGTTCTTTCCATTCAAATCGCGGTATTCGGGTCTTTCTCCTGGATTTTTGTGAAGAAGAAAAACAGCGACCTATCCCAGCAAACACCCGATCTCCCACGGACTCACGGGTACGTCCATATTTATTCCCAATCGTCCCACGTCCTATTTTTAGTGACTGAGGACTTGCTCAGTAAGTCACAAATTGACGTCCAATTATGTAACTCCAGGTGACTACCAGAGGAAGTAACTTCAAGAATGCTCCTATGCCTGTCACCAATGACCACTCCAGTGGATGTCATAAAGATCGGGTATCTGGATGCCATACACATAGGAGTTGGTCAGGACATCCCTATTAGGATATCGTTTGATTGATTTTTTTCTAATGTGGAATCAATGCGAAATGAAAGTTTTCTGAATGCACTAGCTCATGATTTCATGTGGAATCCCCTGGAATGGAACCGTGATAGCAATGTCAATATGGAAATGACTTTTTCCATCGCACAGAACTTCACAAGACCGGTTATCGATCATTGTGGCCGCAATCTGTTAAAGAGGTCTGATATAATAATGTATGATGTCTTTGGAACCACAACATTTTATTATAGAGTATCTCATCCTCTATAATTTAATGATGATGTGAATCTTCTGTGCGATCGGTACGATCTTGAGAAATTCAATCAACCAAAACGCTATTGCAACACAATCTTCTTTCTTCTGTCCGGTGACGTAATCGATCTCACGTGGTTCATAGTTGATCTTGAACAGACGTGTTTACGGTAATGGTATAATGGCGGGTCGACTGGAATATGAGAGGGAATGGATTAGAAGGAAACGTTGGCGTCGTAGATTGTGGCCGCTGTCGTCAGTTCAGAGTCTTTTAGCGTCCAGGGCTATTTTGCTCGAACTTGGAAATAGTAAGATTGTGCTTTTAAGCATTGCGCATGAATTTTTCTATTGAATGTGTGTGTTCAATCTGTGCCTAAAGATTGGTTGCAATTCGGTTGTGAATATTTTTATCGCTATTTGACTGACCTATTTCCGTGAACAGGGAAAGGGCATACCTGTGTAAATCATGTTTTTTAGGAGTCTAAATATGGATAGTACCAGAAAAAATATTTTGTAGTAGTTTTCACTTCCGAGAGAGCTGCGGCTATCGTCCATTATTCGTGGATAATACTGTCAGATCATGTAAGTTGCTGTGATGAATTATGTCATTGGTAATTGCATCTCTTAATGACAATTAAGGGAGAACAGCAATGTTTTTAGCTGCCAAGCCATTCCCGATCAAAAGCTCGAAATGGAGTTCAGCNTAATCAGCCACCAGAAAATTGGTCGANACATTATATAAGAATACTATATAGAACAGGTATGTTCTACTATCAAAGTGCTAGGAATGGATTGGTACCGGTAGTCGCAGTATTTTCCAGACTTGTGGNAAAAGGCNGATTCGAAAGTGCAAGAAGCTCTGTATACAAGTAATGTNGNCGCAGACTCGGATATCGGCACAAAACGAAGAGTAGAAGCGCCTGCNCGATTTGTGGAACAGAGTTCTGATTCTGGTGAATAGAACAAAATGATCCGAATTCGTGTCAATTAGTGTTACTAGTCAGACTTCATTTGGGTATTATGAAAATTTGTGATCTGAAATTTCGTACGGAACAACTGTTCAACTAACTCTCTNGTGTTATTACAGATGTAGATACCAACACAGTACCAAAATGCTATGCTGGTAAAGATTTAGATCACCTTGCGGCANCTCGTCGGAAACAGACCAGCAGAAAGAAGCCTAATCGTGGGGTCACAGTTTNAAAACTAATAAGTTCTGGTGAAGGTTGGCATCCTTCTCTAACTATTACAGTTGTTTGGATGTTGTTGAAGTANATGTCAATCTTCTATTAGTTCAATCACTTGTCAAATCGTACCTTCGCAACTCTATGCGGGGAAGAGTGTAATCACAAATTGGCGTGNACATTANATGTCATTAGCTGTAATTACTACACTGCNACAAAACAATGACAATGATCATATTCCTACTACTTCCAGATTGTATTTTNANAANTTCATTAAGAATNNAAATGACGAGTCGATTTAATTTCCATTGAACATCATACTTGCATACAAGCTATATATGATTCAACGCAATTGAGGTATTTCAATTNATTGCAGAGGAAGATGCGAACAAAGTACCGAAACGCTCAGCTGGTGAAGATTTGCGCAACTTCGAGCCATCTCCTCGTGTGAAAAAGATTAGAGCACAGAAAACTTCATGTCAAGCTAGACACAAAGAGAAAAGCTCTGGTGGAGGTTGGGATCCGTCTTTTCTGATTATTGCAGCTGTTCATATTGATTTTATGCTCCAAATGAACGCAAGTGATATGTCTTCTTGGCTATCCCAATACAGAAAACCAGTCACATGTGTGTCTGAGTGATGTATCTGAAAGTAGTAGGTTAAGTGGTAAATTGTTTTGATTCACCAAGTTGATATGCATAAGACTGCTTATATAGCGTATGACACAATTTGATTTTTTCCAGATTACGATATGGGTCTCAGCTCGAGTCGTGATGCCACCAAGACAGAAAATCAATTCGAGCAACTGGATTTCATTCGTGAAGACATCCATGGTGTTTCTCGAAACATTGAGGGCTTACGTGGAGACGTCGATAGTCTACGTCGGCAAATGAAGAGTAATGAAACACTTCTGCTACAATGCATGCAGAAAGTAGAAAATTACGATCGCAGAAGTCCTGGTTCGTATAACCAAACTTGAATAAGGATCGATAAGATTCTTTCCGAACCCTTTCAAGATAGCGAGGATCTGGTATCATTCATGAATGAGCGATTGAACACGGAGTAAAGGAGGTCTGAAATGGTAAGGGAACGTATACCAGTAGTTCTCAAGAAGTTTTACAGCTTGGGACACACTAGGATAATATTTAACAATCCCTACGTACTTAAAAGGATTGGCATTGCAACACTATGACGCATTATTTCTCTTAATCCAAGTACGCATTATTGACAATTCGGCATATATGATTTCATCAAATACCTTTTGCAAATGGGCTTTTTGGAGTGCAGAACTTATATATTGCAGCAAACAATACGATCATGAAGGAACATCTCTACAGGCCAGGAATCTTTCATTAGTGTTCTGTCATTCGGTTGTTTTACAGCTGATTTTGTTGGTGTGTACCGTAACCATGCGTTGTTTACTGCCGCTTGCGACTCCTTGTACTTGTCATTACTACGTCACAATGACTAAATTCCTACTATATTTCAAACTTGGTTAACCTCATACTGGTGTTAGCGTTGAAGCTGCAACAGCTCATGAAACAAAATGAACCAATATGACCGGAGCTGAACAGGGAACATCTTGCAAACTCTACTCGCAAATCCGTGCAGAAGTTGGTGCTATCAAGCTTTGGTCCATTTATGAACGTTGCCAAATTTATTCCACTCTAAGCTTCTTGACCGACTCTCTAGTTGATAAGCTTCTAGTCCCTTAATTTTGTTTTGCAAACTGTTGTAGCTTCCTAACCTCGACTGTTGACAGTGTGACTTCGCTTCAAACATGCTGATTGCTTCAATTTTCTAGGTATCGGCAATGTCTTCAATTGAAGGGAGAAACTTGAGTCAAACAGTTATAAGAATATATTACCGAGTGGGAATCGACACTGTGTGGCAAGGGATTCAACCGTAAAAAGAATGCATGGATCGAGCAGTCCATGTATAGAATGATTTACTGTGAGTTGAACGATACGTAACTAATTGGGATATCGATTAAACCAAGGGTTCTCAACCTGTGGGGCGTAAGAAATACCTTATGTGTACTATTAGATCAGAGGTGGGCAACCTGTGTCAGTACGGCCTCATGCGGACGTAGAAGGGAATTTGTGCGGCCGTCGACGGCTAATTTAATTAGTATGTGTTGGCTGCCGTTGACATGCAAATTGGAATTACGAATTCACTTCCGAATTTTTGAGAGATTTTAATTATAATCTTAAAATTTTCTTCGCTCACTGGGCAATTCAACAAGACTTGATTTTCGATTTTAATGCAGCAGCGCCCTTCTCAATCTGTGCCGGAATGGGAGTCGTCAAGAAATAACAATTCATTCGCGGCTGTGAAAGTTTTCGCGCCCCGCGCGACAATATGCACTTCCGGCAACTACTGATAACATTGCCACTCGCAATTTCGATGCTTACAATAGGCCATTGTGAAAAGTAGAATAGTCCGGAGTTCACCGGGAATGGATATGGA
>ATSW01103553.1:0-10562 GCA_000444245.1 Botryllus schlosseri | reverse complement strand
CCCATAAGAACACATGGTGAATCAGTAGAGACCGTGTAATAATACACGACGATATACACATTAACAAAGGTTCATTCACATGACTATTTACTTGATACATATTCAACACGAAGTACGACATGCCAACAACGAAGCCGCGTGCGACCGCTGTCTATGCTGAAAAGGGGTACCGTGCGACCACAAGACACAATAGCCGCTTGCCACCGCCGCCATAAGAAATAACAGCCGCTCACCACCCCCGCCATAAGACGAAAACGTTAGCTCGCCACCCCCGCCATAAGACGAAAACGTTAGCTCGCCACCCCCGGTTTCTCGTTAGCTCGCCACCCCGCCCATAAGAACCAATGGCCGTTCGCGACCGATCTACATAACTACTTACGTTGAGCATAACACAATGTATACCTATTTGTTTAATTTGAATGTTTATGATTCACAATTAGCAGACAATGGGCCGTCCACAACGGTAGGCCTATAAAGTAGGCTACAAGCTGTATAATGTCAAATGATAATTTCACCGACAGTGCGAAATCTACGATACAAACGAAATGCAGGTTGTAAAAAATTTCGACTTTGATTACAATTTTTACATGTTTTGACCTAACGCTATAAGTTTCTCCAAATTTTGACGTTTTATTAACATGACAAAAAATTGCCCTATTCATTAGGAATAATAGTCACAGTTTTCATCATGTCTTGTCCTGGTTAATTGTACAGTACAGTACATCCATTTGGTTCTGGCCCGTCTGAGATCCAAATTGAAAAATGTCTGGAACACGTAGCTAATAGGTCACATTACAATTATTAATTTTTAGATCACACGTGCAAGTTAAGGGGAAAACAGTAGGACTTACGAATACGAATTGGACTACTATTCTGTAAGCCTATGGGAATGTCTATAGGGCTGTGTTTAAGATTGGCTGAGCGTGCGTGTAAAACAGACATGTTACAAACAAGACCTGGTAAACATGTTTTCATCTCCATCCTTTAAGCCCCGGTCACATACAAATTAAATGAACAGGGCTGTAATGACTAGAGTCATGACTTTATTCGAGTCCGTTTCGAATCGCGATTTTATGATGACTCGACTTGACTCGAATCATTTTATCAAAGTACAGAATTGACTCGACTCGACTCGAGTCAATCTGTGAATTGACTCGACTTGGACTCGAGTCATTGCGCATGACTCGAACCAAGTCATATGACTCGAGACTCAGACAGCCAAGACCGACATTTCATTGTAATTTCCAAGAATAGTTATGTAAGCACACTATTGGGATTTCGACTATTGGTACTGGTACTTGAAAATGCGATCAGAAACCGCTCAAACTGAGGAAAATTAGAATATTTTAAATGCGAACCATTCGATAACACCAAATAGAGTTTAACAACACTTTAACTGAAAACAGAGCAGTCAACACAATGACTTGGACTCGGACTCGACCCTCTGCTCGCTGACTTTGACTAGGACTTTGACTCAGTGGTGACTTGTAAATGACTCGAGTCAAAACTATAAAGATGAGATTGACTCGTGACTCGGAGCCTTGTGACTTGGTTACAACCAGAGGTGGTCAAAGTAGTCAAGAAAGCTACTCAAGTAGAAGTAGAAGTAGCGACGAAAAAAATCTACTCAAGTACGAGTAGAAGTACTTCTTCAATAACTCACCTAAAACTACTTGAAGTAGAAGTAGAATTGACTGACGTTAAATCTACTCAAGTAAGTAAGTAGTTTTGAAAATAGTCTTAATTCGTTCTCATGGACTGTCAAAAGCTGCAAATTAAGCTATGCGGAAGGTGCAGAGAGCTTGATTCGTATTGATGCATCCCAGGAGGTGTCAATTTTTGACAGAATAAGCATTATTTCGCATCATGGGATGCAAATTATAGTATTGATATGAAAATGCGATATTAATCCTTTGTTTGATAGAAGACCCCGTTTTAGAGAATATCATGGCATGGTGCACTACCCCATATGATAAGGCCGTAAGTTTAGGCGAAGAGCAATACAGAGAAGTTGTGTCGGATACGGTTTCATCACTTAGCGCGATTAGCATACGTTAATAACAAATATTGTGGATCATAAAATTTATATTTAGTGTAGCTTTATTTTCGGAAAATGAAGGCATTACTACACTTGCTTTTATGCTTCAACATGTATGTTCTGCAGACAAAAGAACTGAAAGTAATTAGAACTCAAAGTATGATACTCGCAATTGAAACAGAAATAAAAATACACTTCTAAAAAGCGGAAAATAGATTTCATGTCTTCTGTCCATAAAGCTTCAAAGGTGATCTGCTAAAACAGGCGTAACGTTCAAAAGGGCTGGATTTTCCAGATTAGCAAGACACGTCTTGGGCTGCTAAACTACGATATGACAGGTAATTGCAAGATTGCGAAACGCTAGTTTCAAACGTTATGGTGAGCCATATTTACTGTGATGAAATATTTGATATGGGCGACAATGCAGTGTGAGCGGAACCAAGCAATTCGGTACCTAAATTATATTCACTGATACTTTCGTGAAAACATATTTGTCACTCCATAACTACTGTGCGCGAAGCGCAACAAAATTTCTGAGCTTTACTTGACTTCAATTAAATGTTGGTACTCCGTGAAAACAGCCCCGAAATTCCTCAGGCTATCTTTCGTATTGGGGGATTAAACTACTTCTACTTGACAAACTGAAAATAGCGAAAAGTAAGTAAGTAGTTCACAAAATATTGTGAAGTAGAAGTAGAGAAAATCAAATCTACTTGAGTAATTACCAGAAGTAGAAGGAAACTACTTGAGTACTTCCAAAAAGTAGAAGTACTTCGTTACTGACCACCTCTGGTTACAACCCTGTAAATGAACACCGAAAATTACAATGTTCTGGTTTATTAAAGTGCACACCGCGAAGAAATGCTCGAAAGATACTATACTTACAAGATATATTTTCGACTGTAGGCCTACTTGTATTCTAGACATATTTTGACGTGATTGCGATGAGTAATGAGTATGGTTAGGAACCGCAGCCGCAAGTGTATTACAAAGGTATTGCCCTAAATGGGAATTGTCCTATTTGGCTGACATTCGTTTCAATTTAGGAACATAGGCTATTCATGATGTCTTGAACGAATATAAATAGGATCACTTTGAGCTATATCTAATCCAGGAGTTTGTTAACTAACAGTCCTCCAAGACTCACGAATCAACTTACATTTGGGACATATTCTCAATATCCATAATGCCTTGAAATAAGGTGCCGTTGAGATCGCCCGATTCTCTGTGTTTGTCAATAAGAGAGCTGAGAATTTGTTTCGTACGTCGAATGCTCGCTTTCAAACCCTGCATATGCATAACAAAAAATTGTAACCGGAGAATGCTGAGAGTGACATTATCGAGAATCCTATTACCGAGAATGACACTACCGAGAATGGAAACCACCGAGAATGTATATTACCGAGAATGAAAACCACCGAGAATTGACATTTCCGATAATGGGCACTACCGATAATCTAACTTACTCAAACGGACGATTTGACT
The DNA here is from genome assembly GCA_000444245.1 of Botryllus schlosseri. Lineage (NCBI taxonomy): Eukaryota > Metazoa > Chordata > Ascidiacea > Stolidobranchia > Styelidae > Botryllus > Botryllus schlosseri. Next base: position 7,039 of record ATSW01103553.1, on the reverse strand, counting down.
CTAGGTAGGGTCCATGAGCATTGAGCATGGATTAGGATTAGGATTTGGATTTGGGAAAACCGGATTTGTGGAATTTTGACGGGATTGGATTGGATTAGGATTTGAGATTTTTTCATGGATTACGATTAGGATTAAATTTACCAATTTTCGGGGAGATTGATGTCCTGTGTCGAATGGCGACAAAGTTTTACATATACCATCAAAGTTGCTTCTAACAATTTGGCATTCATTTAGTGTTTTATTTCTTTTTACAGAATTATAGGCATGAGATGTAGCCTAGGCCTTAGAAAGCAGTGACTTGAAAAGCCCAACCACAATGAGCCGAACTTTAAGTCGGCAGAAAAAGAAACGACGTGCGCGTGACAAACAGTCAAAGACTGCCTGAGACAGTGCAAGAAAATGAAAGACGAGGGAATGCATTGTAAAGTACAAGAATTGTCATGCTGTAGAGCACAAAGCCTTCAACGGGCTAAAAGCACCACTGTGGTGTCTAATAACAATAATGATGATATGATTTACCTGCAGGGTTGCTTTAGAGCAGCGGTTCTCAACCTTTTTGGACATGCGCCCCCCTTGGGGATGGTCGAAAATATTGCGCCCCCCTGACCCCCCCTACACTTTTCGTCATGTCTAAAAGAGCACATCATCTAATACAGAGGTAGGCAACCTTTTTGCTAATCACGGCCCATTTCGCTTACTTATGTAGCCCAAGGCCGCATTCCAGGGCATAGCCGTAATGAACTAACTGGACGCGAAATACCTAATCTGTCCATATCCATTGCCGGTGAACTCCGGAGTCCTGACTATTATACTTTTAACAAAAGCCTTTTGTACGTACCGAAATTGCGAGTCACAATGTTATGAATAGATGCTGGGATTGTTTATTGTCGCGTCGAGCGCGAAAATTTCTCAGATTCACGAATGAATTCCGTAATTAATAGTAGCAGTATCCCATATTAATATCTAATATTTATCCTCATTTAGCCCATGTGATCAGATACACCGGTAGGGTTCATTGAGGGAGTGCTTTTGAAAATTTAGGGCAAGTTATAAATGATAATGCATCTTCGGGTGGACCAAATGTTATTAGTCACTTGGTTGCATGCTGTCATTTCTTGACCCCCGATCAGGATTGTCGATTGTATCGATAGTGGAAATATATTAAAACCGTCCTAATGTACCATAAACAAATTTCTTTCGTGAGAAGCACACGATTCCGGCTCAGAGTGAGAAGGCCGCTACCATATAAAAATCACAAAATCAAGTTATGTTGAATTGCGCGGAGTGTGAAGAAAATTTCAAGATTAATCAAAATCTCTCAAAAATTCGGGAGTGAATTCTTAATTTCAATTTGCATGTCCACGGATGCCAACACGTACTAATTGAATTAGGCGTCGACGGTCACACAAATTCCCATCCACAGCAACAGGTTTCCCTTCCCTGATCTAATAGTGTAGATATGGTATGTCTTACGCGTCTGCACTTCCTTGTCCAGCGGCATATGCACACCATGCGCTCATGGTATGCATATGCACAGATCGTGTGTATGTGTATCATGAGTCGGTGTATATGCCGCAAAAAACATCAAGGACAAAAAATAAACTTCGTCCTGTCCTGTCCAGTTTGAATCCGCATTCCAGTTGTTGAGTCTTTAACATTTCTGACAAATTTCCCCAAACTTGTGGGAATTGCTCCAAATTTTCAAAGTATATCAAAAATTTGCTCAAATGATGTTGAAATCAGCCTATACTCCGTTGAGCGCGACTGCTGGAGTTGGAATTTGGCGAGATTTCTTGAATACGAAATAAGTTTCATTTTTAACAATCGTCTTCTCAGAATGATGGTGAAGCGCATCCTTAGTCAGAATTCATACAGACGTGGTCAATTTCTCACGCCCCCCTGAGAGCTTCCCGCGCCCCCAAGGGGGGCGCGCCCCCCAGGTTGAGAACCCCTGCTTTAGAGGAACATTGCAATATCAGCTAAGCAATATCAGTTTTTCCCAATTTTTTTTCACAACGTCATAGACAGCTCGGTAGAAATCTCAAAAACACACCACCAAGGAATAAAATCGAGCAAGTCAACTTCCCTTCCAGTGCTATTGTACTTCATTGTGGTGCATCGAGTATGCCTGAAAATTAATTATACTCGTTTTACCAGCGTTCATAAATCCGTGTGCATTGTGAAATGCGCTTCGCTGGCAAAGAATCCTGTAGTTTTTAATGTCTATGTCCTGTAATGATTATTGGTTGGAAAACTCAATGTTGCATTTCAATGAACATATATCGAGAGCGTTAGGGTTGCATTAAAAACAAACGGAGCTTTAAATTTTAAATCACTTTGTTCAAGACATGTTTTAAAGAGTAGGCCTTTAGGAAAATGTTTTTTATCTTCAAACATTCCCTAATTATGCCATAATTGTGTAAAACTTTCGAAATACATGTAGTATGAGCTATGAGCCTACTAACGAATTGCACCCAACATAGCCGACTTGTACGATATGGAGGGATTGGAACCTCCGAAATCGTCGTTGGTTCGACAGTTATAGCAAGTAGATATGGATAATTGGTATACAGAATAAGTGTTCTGATGATGATGACCGCCGACCGTCAAAATGCTGCGTACCAATGTATTCCTGGTTAAAGATGTTTTTGGTCTGTTTAAGACTGTGGTCGTAAATAGTTTTTTTCGATTGTCAATACCAATCCACTGTGACATCGCAATTAGAGATTCGTGACATCATGGCTAGAAAAGTAATGGAAAACATGTTTTAACAAGGGCAATGTTTTAACCGTAATTGATGTTTTGAATTGAATTTCGTTTTAAATGCAATCCTAGGCAGCGTTGATGACAATTTCAGATTGAATCCGCGTTGTACAACAGCAAACGACTCAACGACGTGACCACATATAAATATATATATCTTCTTAGTGCATAAATATTGAAATCAATTAATGGATTTTCCACACTCATCTAAATAGTAGATATCGACCTTTGCTCTCAGCGCCCTCCGATCGCTCAGTTTGTACTTTGTAGCTAGGGCTCTCTTCGGAACCACTAATATACATTATTTATTGGTATTGTCTACTGGCTCGACTTGGAGAGCCTAACAAGGCGATTTCTGCACCTTCCTTGTCCAGCGGAGTATGCACAAATTGCACATCATACACGCGCAGTATAGGCTATGTACATAGGCCTATGCAGAGATCTTATGAATGCGTATCAAGGCGTTGCTACATTTGTTGTTAAGTATCGGGTTTAGATTTCTTGACAACGACCGTCAAGTTGCAATTTTCACCCTCAGTAATGCATAATCTTGGTATTGTCTGTTTTCGGAGGTGTCCATTCTTGGTCACATACAGACTTGGCAATGTCCATTTTCGAAGGAGTCCATTCTCGGTAACATACAGTCTTGGCAATGCCCATTTTCGGAGGAGTCCATTCTCGGTAACATACAGTCTTGGCAGTGTCCATTATCGGTATCAGGCCTATGCCTTCTCGGCAATGTCATTTCTCTGTAATATACATCACCGGTAATGCCCATTCTCGTATTCTCGGTAATACATATATTGTTCGGTATTGCCCATTCTTGGTGATGTCAATTCTCGGTAATATAGGTAAGGGTTCCATATTTTGGAATCGGGAAAGGAAAACACTTATCCAAAATTTTCAAACTTAGAAAACTGGAGAAAAATCCTGAAAAAATGGTAAATTATTCCCACTTCGTGGTCGGTGAACTGAAAAAATATAATATAGGTCAACTTTCCGGCTCAGCTCCCGAAATATACCCGCCAAAGCGTTACTTCGGTGCTGATTTACGGTATCTCAGTCGAATTTGGCCTTAAATGTGACCGGAATTCTCTAAAAAGAGGGCAAGATCTCAAAAAGGAGTACATTTAGGCGTCCTCGGGGGACATTTTTAAAAACCCTAAAAAGGAGGACAAATCCTCCTAAAGGCGGGCGTATGGTAACGGTACGTAATGTCTATTCTCGGTAACATACATTATAGGTAATGTTCATCCCCTGCAATAGCATTCTCGGTAATGGTTTTGGTATGTAACCCAAGATATAAAGTGTCATATCAATGAAGTAGTTACTTAAGTTAAGTTACTCGATATAGATGAAAAATCTTACTATTGACGCTTTGAACTTCCAGTAGCTCCCAGTACTTTCTGCCGCAATTAGTGCCATCATCTTTCGTGTGCCGTCAAACATTTCAATCATTTCCGGCGAGACATCCTGTCGTAGTAAACCTGAATTAATATGTCAACGCGATAAGAAAATATACAACCACAGTCTTTCACATCATTCAATCGTCGTTGCCTTGGATTACACCATTATGTTGATTACCACGGTGTAACTGCGATCCGCTGCGTGTAAATCAGGGTCACCAACTAGCTGTGAACCGGGTAATATTCTGCAGCCCGTGGCTTCGAAAGAAACACTTGATGATCTATATTTATATATAGGGATCATTTTCAGTTCACATCAGTCTGCACTGTAAAATATAGCATCTAAGTCAGTAACAGCAGCGTGGTTGCAAAGGCAGACTGGCTAACAGCAATAATGGGACTTGGCTTGACGTGGCAAGAGGCCAGACGCAATTAATGACCGAGCCGCCAACAAAAACTGCTCGTAACTACCTCTCACTGCTCATAGTGCATTTCCTCAGTATTATGGAATTCTTCATCGCCTTCGAATGCCAGTGTATGCACCATAGTTCTGAATTCAGTCAGCTGCTCTCAATATTATAATATGTAATTAAAGCGAGTATACATACGAGAATGGGAGGTTTAAAGAATATGGCGTTTGGTTTTCGACTGAAATGGCCAAATTCAATATCTCATATGCTTTGAAACTATTGCTTTCCGAAGCAAATACAGTTGCTTGTCATCATTTCGCGCGGAGTGATTTTAAAATATTCGGGAACAAAATGAGTATGGAAGTTTTGTGTTTGATTAGACATCTCCAATATTTCCGAATCCTTAAGGAGTAAAATAGGAATTTATACAGATGAGCGCTCGTCACAGGCATAGAGTAAACATTTGCAAACGATTTCGTGTATCATCTAAAAATAGTACATTGAACGCTCTCGTATTCGACATCTCATGCTGGTGACGTTACATTTTGTGGTACGATTGTTGATATGCGAAGTTCTTTTGAATTCTCTACTAGTTGCTGAAGGTTACTACTGACGAGTGTCAGCAGAAAATATTCGGGTTCATTTCAATATGAATATATTATTTGATTTTCAATTAATGCATGACAATTTTGACCAAACATGTACGTTAAGTCGCAACAAACAGTGCTAAGCGTTGAAATTGTGCGCTGTGTCAGGTGCGGCTCAAAATACAAAATGAAAATCGTCTGCTGATTTACCCGCGAGCGACAAAATACTCACCAAGTCTGCAGTTAAGCGCAAACGTTCCCGCCATTTCCATAGCCCATCGTTGAGTAAGGTCGGCTAATCCGGGAACCTGTCACATATTCATAGCTTAGGTATTTACTTGATATTTCAATGGATTCAAGTTTCATGAGATTTGACTGAGGGAATTATTTTAGTTCATCCCGCATAACGCATCGGCTATACGCTTGATGAATATGATATTATTTTGTCTACAAAATGATGGCAAAACTGAAATCATGAATAGCATGTGGATATGACATCCAGGATCACATCCGAGAACTCCGTACTCCCTAACGGGTGGGTGAAGCTCGAAGGAGGTCGAAAAATATAAGATAAGCCATTAGAAATTAAATATATACGCATAATTCTGGTTCGATCGAAAGTGACGACCTATTTTTCGTCAACTCCACTAAATTTTACAGCAAAAATAGCGAAATCGACTGTTTTCAGTCTTGATAAACAATAAATTTTTTGATTTGGTAAAAGTATCCTCCTTTTGCGATTCCAAAATATGGTAACCCTATTACTTGAGGACCCCGCAACCAGCTGGGTTGCTGGGAAAAGATTGGCGACAATAACACTTTGGCGCAAACTCCTCGCCACATCATTCGTCTATATCAGTGGTTCCCAACCTTTTTCGACCCATCGCCCCCTTTTCAAGGTCAACACCGATCATCGCCCCCCAAATTTTGTGTACCGATAATTGGCATACAAAAAAAAAAAAAAGTTCAAATTTTCGGCTCGATATCTAATTCATACTTTTGTAACTAAGTTACCGTGGGTTGACTAAAATAAAAAATAAAAATAGAAAAAGGTCAGCCGTTTTGACGCGTCATCGCCCCCCTATCGCCCCCTTTGTCCATTTTCGCCCCCCTGTCGCCCCCTTCATCATTTTCGCCCCCCTAGACCGCCAAATCGCCCCCTGGGGGGCGATATCGCCCACGTTGGGAACCACTGGAATAGGTGATAAGGAAGGTCTCTGATAGATGTAGGTATAGTGTTCCAGATATCAGGACCGACATATTCGATTGATTTCTTTGTGAGGTTACTGGTGGGAGGGCGTACATGGATGTTGCCCTTGGAAGAATATCTGGTGTTGTGGGAGTGTACACTTCGAGCAAGCACGAATAAATGGTGGAAGACGGGAGGCAAGTCATTCGAAAAATATCGATGCATTAATTTTGCAACTTCAAATACAAATATGTCATCAAATTTCAAGATTCTGTGTTTGCGGTAGAACTGGGACAGTCTGGTTCGAAGGGGCAGGCCGGCCATCAAACGCATGGCTCGGTTTTGCAGGGTTCGAATTTTAGAGCAATGAGAGGTGCATGCAGTACCCCATACAATAATGCCATACTGCAGATACGAGTAGAAAAGTGAAAAATAAATTGTCCTAAGTACAGATCTAGGAGCTATGTGCCTGAGTCGGGTCATTACACCNACACATCTAGAAAGCTGTGTTATGGTATGAGCAATATGCGGTTTCCATGACAATTTAGAGTCAATGATGATTCCAAGATATTTTGCTGAGTCACACAGTGAGGTACAGTTATTATTTAGATTCCCTATAGAATGTAAACGTGGAATGGCAGCGACCGATTTTGCAGCTTCGTTCCGCTTCGCTGAAGCTTTACT